>QANZ01041267.1:4424-113371 GCA_003254925.1 Chamaecrista fasciculata | reverse complement strand
GGAGGTGCTGGATGACTATGTGTGTTTTTTTTTTTTTTTTCTGGGTTGAGTTTTTGCTCGTGTTTTGTTATGTGAATATTCTGAAAATGGTGTTTTTTAAGTGAATTATGCGTTTTGTTTCAATTTTGGGTAGAGAGATAGAAGTTGTTTTTGTCTAAATTCAATTATAATCTTAATTTATTTTTTATTCTTACGTTTTTATCCTATTATATAAAGAAAATGACCTTAATGTAAACAACTAAAACTTTTCAGAGATCAACTGTGCCAAATTTTGAAAAAGTGAAGGATCAATATGGAATATGGAATGAAAAATAACTGAGGGATCAATTTGGAACATTGAGCATAACTGAGGGACCAAAATAGGACTTTAGCCATGTTTTATTTATCCAGTCATGTGCCACGTGTTCAATTCAGAAAAAAAAATTGACACATAGGAATAAAATATTGACACGTCAGCTTTTTCTGTCCACATAATTAACAGAGTCAAACTTTAGGGTATAATTGACACCAAGATTTCACATTTGGGGCATAACTGACACAAAACAAACGTTAAAGGCATAACTGAAACTGACCCCAAACGTTAGGGGCACCAAATGGTCTTTTACCTTCAATCTTTTATAAACAGAGTTGTCAACTTCATAATCTTTTAAGGACCAAATTGTTAATTTACTCATTGTTATAATTGTTAAATTAAGGAGAAATATCAACCCATATTAATATTCTTAATAAAAAATGCCAACTTCAAAAAAAAATTGTGATAAGAATCAATGCAATTTAATACTTACATATATTTCTGCATATATTTATGACGAATTCAAAATTCAGCCCTTTATCTTTTTATTTCATTCAGTTTCTTTCTTTTACTATTTTTGTTTTATAAGTTTCTAAAAAATTTCACTCATTGATTTTAAAGAATAAGTGTGGTCATATCCCTCTCATTTTGAGTTCAAATGCAACAAGTCTCGAGTTATATGTTGTGTTTGAGCTGATGAGTTCTTTCTTTAGCCAGTTGAGGTCGTCTGTAAACAAAGTCAAATTAAGCTCTGAAAGTATGATGCAAATTTTTTTTTTATTGAAAGTATGATTTAATTTAAGGAGAACAAATTAAAGAACTCATCTCTTTTATTGAAAGTATGATTTAATTTAACTAATTTCAAATGCAACAAGTCAAATTAATCATACTTTCAGTCTTTTACAAACTGAGTTGTCAACTTCATAATCTTTCAAGGAACAAATTTTTAATTTAAGGAGAAATCTCAAACCAGATTATTTTCCTAATAAAAAATGCCAACTTCAAGATAAAAATCTAATTCAGCTTCTTCTTCTTTTTGTTTCAATATATGATGCAACTATTGTAGACATATATCCTATAAATTAAATTTTCCACGCCTCAAAATTTTGTTATATATATGTATAGGTCATGAAAATTGTTTTATTATCAACAAACATATATAACAACATAAATTATATAACATGTCCAACTCCTCCTTCAAATTAGCAGTCTTTTGTCCTTGCATCAAGTAAGATCCCTAGCTAGTCCCTACTTTCGGTTATATACATATGACTTTAGTATTTTTAAAGTGGTACGTTATGATTGATAAACAAAAAATTTTGTTGGTAATTATTTACATTTTTGTTGTAATTAATTAACTATTAATGTGTAATGTGTTGGACAATGTAATCACAATCATTATATTCAATAAACAACTTGGGAACTAATATTATCTATCTAAAGATACATGCCTGTTTACCTAAAGTAGCTTACTGACGTTAGCTAATTTTGTTTCTTTTGGGTTGTAGCATCTATAATATATATATATATATAGAAAAAAGTACTAATTTCGTCTCTAATGTTTCACATTTTAGTCAATTTTATCTTTCGGCTAACTTTTTTCAATAAATTAACAACAGACTGTATCCTATTTTTCAATCTGAGTTAGGATTTGAATTTTTTTTCTCAAATTTACATTATATATCATTAGCTACGTAAATTTAGTCGATAATATTTGGCTAAAGTAAGAGCAAATGATAAAATTGACCAAAATATGAAACATTGGGGACAAAATTGACAATAGTGACTGATAATAGCCCAATAATTAGGATTCCCAAATGGTAGAGCATGCCCTTGATCCAGCAAGCTACAAACCCACCAGATGGATCACGTAGGCATGAACGCCCTAAATCTCGCCAACAGGTGTGGACGCCCACAATCACGAAGGGTGTGGGCGCCCACGCACCAGCAAATAAGGAAACATTCCCTGAATCAACCAGGAGCCAATTAAGGATCGATCAAGATCTGCTATCAATCAAGGGAAATCACTCAGAGATCCTTTCCCTTGGTAACGCCTTAGCCATCAAGGCACCTTTCACAGAAAAGGAAATTACGTGGGAGCCAAGGATCACAATCAGATCAGTCAAGATCACAATAAAGCATCTAGGCATTTATGGCAAGATCACGTCAGATCACCCTCAGCCAGTATAAAAGGTTAACCCTTCACACTGGAAAAAGGTACGCTCTCTACCCAGTCAATTGAGATTATCGAGCTCACAAACCCTTACTAACTTAAGCATCGGAGGTGAATCGCAAGGTCACCCTGTGTGTTCATTGTCTTGCAGGTAACCTTGAACCCAGAGTTGCCTCATCTGAACCAGGTAATGACCCCCGGCCAGAACCTAGTTCATCAGTGACGATTTTTTAAAACCACTATTAAAGGCAATAGCGAAAATTTTGGAAAATCGCTGCTAGAGATAATAGCAACGATTTTAAAAATTGTTGCTGAAACAATAATGACTATTTTTTAAAGCCTCAACTAGAGACAATAACGACGATTTTGAAAATCTCTGCTAAAAACGTAACAACTATTTTTTAAAAGCACTGCTAAAAAGCAGTAGCAATGATTTTTAATTAAATGATTAAATTGTATTATCACTATGATTTTGAAAGACTAAGGTCTAAGGTGTGTAATTTAGATTTTTAAAATAATATATTTAAATTGAGGATTTAGAAAGAAAAATGAGAGAGAGGAAACTTCTCTCTCCCTTCCTTCCCTTCCACTCTCTCATTCTCTCTTCCTCTTAATTGTCAAATAACCCTTTAAGTATTAATTTATCAAATCAACTCATGTATCTCCACGACTAAATTATAAGTTCACTTTCAAAATAAAGAACCAAATAAATATAAAAGTCACAACATTTAAATATCTTTAAGATACAAATTATAATATAAATATCTAGTTACTAACCGAATTCGGTCAGGTCTCATGCTCCATGTTAGAACAATATTCATGTTGCACTTGTTGTGATTCACTTGACTCAACCGAATTCGATCCCATCTTCTTGTACTCAAATCCCTTAGCTAGCCACAAATAAACACAAAAACTAACCGTACTCAATCCCGCCAACACCCAATAAAAATAATCCAAATGAGCCCTATTCATATTATTCACCAACCACTTTCTTCCAGTCCTCGCCGTTATATCCTGTAAAATAGAAATGATGACATTACTCACAAAGCTCCCAACTCCGGTAATGCTGATATAAGCCGCAGCACCCATGCTTCTCATAGCCTCAGGCATTTCATCATAGTACAATTCTTGAAGCCCCACGACAGTGGTGGCGTCGCATATCCCAAGGAGAAAATATTGAGGGAGAAGCCACCACATGCTCATGGGCACTAGAAGTTTAGGGTTATCAAGGAGGCCATGTTGTTTTGCCACGTGGATGCGTTTGGATTCTACGAGAGCGGAGATGACCATGCAAAGGATGGAGATAAGGAGGCCAAAGCCAATGCGCTGGAGGACGGTGATGCCGGTGGGATGGCCAGAGAGGCGGCGTGCGAAGGGGACGAAGAGGCGGTCATAGGCAGGGACGGCAAAGAGGATGATGATGCCAACAAAGCCCATGAGGGAGGCGGGGCTGAGCTCGAAATTGCCGATGGAGTGGTGAGTGGTGGAGACTTGCTTGGTGAAGAAGGTATGAAGTTGGGTCTGGACTACGGCGAACATGAGGCAGCTGAGCCAGATGGGGATGAGGCGAAGGACGAGCTTCACTTCTTCCACTTGGGTCACAGAGCAGAGTCTCCATGGGTTTCGAGGTTTCGTTGATACGTCCTCCTCGTCCATCATTGTCGACTTGTCCAGAAATCTGTATACACAAATATAAATGTTTATGTCATCTCACACACAACTTTAATAAACGATCTTTTGAGATATAGATAGTTAATACATTTGGATAGAGAAAATGTGTAGAGAGTTTTTCCTATCTCCTTAATGCATAGCTAAATCAATTTGTGGGTGTGAATACGTACACCTTAAAGAGTGAGATTTCTTTCTTTTGATAAAAAAGGGAAATATATTAAATCAACATAAAAGAGACATTACAAATAACTAGATAAAGAAGTAAACATAAGGACATAACCAAACAAAACAAAAGCATAAGCAAGGCAACACATAAACAAGATACAACCAAATAAAAGAAGAAAAACAAAGCCACTAGGTGGAGGTCTTCCAGTATCTCTTCTTCATCTTCAAGTAGTGATGGAAGCGAATAACCATGAGTGTTGTGTATGATGTGGATTGTAATAGACTGTTGGAAAAAGATGGAGTGGATATTTTTGATACGAAAAAAGTTGTGTATGATGTGGATTGAAGCTAAAAGAGAGAGATGACTTGTTTGAAGGACCTTAGTGTAATAGTAGGAAACATCAAAGGGGAAAGTTTTGTCTTTTCCTATTACAAAAGATGGATTTTTGTTTTTGGAAAAGTTAAAAACCTGACATTACGGAAAGGTCAGATTTTTTGAGGAGTTTCTTGGGTTACACAAAGGTTTAGTTTTGGCAGGATAGTTTGAAATTTGAAAAGAGTTTTTGGGGGGAGAAACATTTGAGGAAGGTGGACGAAAAAATAGAGGAAAGTGATCAGGTTCAATCCCTATTTTTTGGATGAAAACAAAGCTAAGATTAGTGACAATGATATTGAAAATGGAACAGATTAAGATGATTGTGTGATGGAGAGGACAAGTTTTTGACAAAATCTACCTAATATGTAAACGATACTTGGATGACTAAGATGATTTGTAGAGAGGGGGGAAAATTAACCCAGAAGAAAGTGGTTTGGGAAACTTTGGAAGGGGAGTTGATTAACCAATAAAGAAGCAGGGGGATGTTTTGGTCATTGAAGAAGGAGCAAAGGGAGAGGATAAATGAACTGCTTGACGAAAAGAGAGTTGAGACCAAATAATTACTCATTGCCATGGGAGATGAGTCTGGCGGTGGCGAGTTTTGTAGTTTTTGAAGGTTGAAAAGCTGCAATTTCAGCATGCTCTCATCAACAAAAAAAGTTGGCGAAGGTAGCGGCAGCAAGGCGACCAACAAAGCAAGGAGCGTCGTCCTTTTTCCAATACTGAGGTCCACTGTGAATGCCAAGCCATGACCAAAAAGCTTGTAGTATTCAGGGATGAAAGCAAGGATGAAGAAGATAGAGAGGGAGAGAAGCGAACTAGAGACCAAGTTTTTAGATTGAGGAAGGGATGGGAAGAAGACAAGATCTGCTGTATCGTTTGAAATATTGAGGATTCCATATTCAGGGAAGATGATTAGAAAAGACTAGAAATTGTAAGATCTGAGGAGAGAAGGGCGTTGGTGGGTTTGGAAAGAAAGAAAACAGAGATATCAGGGGAGAAAAAAAGAGATGAAAGCTGAGGTGAAAGCTTTGTCAAATCTGAGGAGAAAGGGGGCTTTGGTGAGTTTGGAATGGAAGAGATGAAGCTAGAAGAGGAGAAAGGTAGAAGGAAATGGAATTCTTGTTAAAAAATATAATTTTGATCTCTTATCTTTAAGATAAGTTGCAATTTAGTCCTTTATATTTCTTTTTTGCAATTTTGGTCCTATATCTTTTTCAAAAATTTCATTATATGGTCTCAATGACTGCATATGGTTATTCCTCTCTCTCTCTTAAGTCTAATTGCGATGAGTTAAAAGTCACGAGTTATTCTTGACGAGTCATTTCTTTGTCCAGTTTGGGTCTTCAGTAAACAATGTCAAATTGAGCTCCAAAAGTTGATCACTCATTTTCCTTGTAAAAAAATTGAAATTGGTCATATCTCGTTTCAAATTTAATTTCTGAGATTGGGACTATGTGATCTTGACGAGTCCTTTCTCTATCTAGTTGAGACCTTCAGGAAATGAAGTCAAATCAGGTTTGAATTCTAGAACCAAAAGGTGAAAAATAATGTAAAAACTACTTTCGAGCCCAACTTTACCTCATTTGTTGACTATATTAACTGGAGAGGAAAATGGCTCATCAAAAGTAATACATAGTTTTGAAAATGATGTATATTTATATGAGAGAGTCTCCCCATAGTTTACTGGTATTATATATCCATATCTATTAGGGGTGTTCCCGGGCTGGGTTGGTTTGGGCTGAAATTTTTTAAGGGCAGGTTGGTTTGGGTTGGGTTTTGGAAAAAAAAAAATATTTCAGCCCAAACCAAACAACGACGGGTTCGGTTGGGTGGGTTGGCAGACTAGCCCATTCCAATTTGCAAATATTTTTTTAAAAAAAATATATATGCTTGACTCTACAATTTTTTTTAATCTTTCAATTTTTTTTATTGAATTTTGATGAAAATGATTTATTATTATTATAAGTCAATAAAGTGAAGTTGGTAATAGAGGGAGATAGAAACACTCACGGCCCCAGTAGAATCTAGCAAGTAAAATTATAAATCATAATTCTACTCTTCTCGATAAAAAGTGAATTTGATAAAAACTAAAGAGATTAAATTGATTAATTGAATGATTGACAAAAAGAAAAGATTAATTAAAGGTGAAGTCACTTTACATAGTGTTAAAACTAAGGGGAAATGATAACTCAAGAGTAATTTGAATTGTACTAATTATTATTTATTTATGTATATAGTAAAATAAAAATAAAAAAAAATATAAATGGCGGGCTGGTGGGTTGGGTTGGATTGAGCGGGCTCAGAATTCTACAACCCACAGCCCAACTCAAACCACTGCATGCTAGGAATTTTCAAATCAAACTAACCCGCTAGCCCAAATCAAACCAACC
The DNA here is from genome assembly GCA_003254925.1 of Chamaecrista fasciculata. Taxonomy (NCBI): domain Eukaryota; kingdom Viridiplantae; phylum Streptophyta; class Magnoliopsida; order Fabales; family Fabaceae; genus Chamaecrista; species Chamaecrista fasciculata. The sequence continues at coordinate 106,301 of QANZ01041267.1, read as the reverse complement.
CAAACCTGTGAGTTGGGTTAGTTTTGGCAGGTTAGCGGGTTTGCCCGAATTGCTGAATACCCGTAATATGGTCATTTTAGTGATAAGGGAAAAATAAAGTCGATGCCAAATATTTTGAGAAATTTTGTTTTGAGTGATTAATTATAATAAAATAATGAATGTTAAAAAAAAATTATATGGCAAAGTGAAATATATGAATACAATTTATGATAATAAATATACACGAGAAATTGGTACCTGAAAATGCGAGTAGGGAGCAAGAGTTGAGATTGAGGAGGAGGAAGAGTATAACGGGCATGGCGTGTGTGCTTAAGATGCCATTTACGAGAAGCAGCGACGAAAACTTGAGCAATGGAAGTGAAAGGGCTTCCTGGTGGGCTTTCCTTTCTGTAGCGTTTCATTCCCATCAAAAACAATGCTACTGCTATTACCATCACTCCTGCTGGCACTCCCAAACCCACACCCCACCCAATCTTGTCCTGTTTTTCCCCAAAATATAATAATTAATCCTCCTTTAAAATGTGACAGTTTGATACCTGTAGTTTGACCTCATTCCACTTTAGTACCCTGTGATTTAAAACGTGGCATTTGATATCCTGAGGAGGTATGTATCTTTAGCACTTTGGTACCATAAACAATTTTTTCACTAGATTTGGACGGAATTTCGCACGTGCATCTGACATGTCTCACTAAAACTCGATTTTCTCTAAATTTTGGCGAAAACAAAAATCAAACACAATCTAAATTTAGAAAAAAACACCTCTTAAATATCTCCGATTTTAGAGGTGTTGTTCGAAATCTAGATTGAGTTTAATCTTTGTTTTGACCAAAAGTTAGGGAAATTAAAGTCGAGTTTTAGTGAGGTTCTGTCCAAATCTAACGAAAAAATTATTCAGTGTACCAAAGTATTAACCGTACATACTTCAGGGTACCAAAGTGTTACATTTTAAACCACAGAGTACCAAAGTGGAATGAGGTCAAACCACGGGGTACCAAAATATAATTTACCCTAATTTTAATATTCACCGCTAAAAGTGGTATTTATTAAATATATGTTAAATTAATGAACCACACATATTGTCTAGTTACTATAATTAATTTCTCTTAATCTTTTGTTTCCACTAAGATTGCTAATTTTTTTGCACACATATTTATGGATGCTCCATGAATTAACATTATAATATGAGCAAAATTTATTTTGTTGACAATCTTATGCAGATTAAACCACATACTTGTATATATGTTACTGTAAAGACAGAAGTAGTTGAGCCAACCACAATTCCTAAGTACCACCAGTTGAAGAATGAACTCTTGGCATGCTTCTCTTCCGGTGTGTTTTCGTCAAACTGGTCTGCAGCAAAGGTTTGAACACAAGGCTTGTGACCACCGTCACCAATGGAGAATAAGTAAAGTCCCACGAAAAATAGGGCTTCATTCTTAAATGCTGTCACTGATAATATCATGATAAATGTACCCTGTAACATAAGATTCTTTGTGCATCACAACGGCAAGATAAACATTTCAAAAAATTATGTAAAAGTATTTTTGGTACCCCAAAATATGGAGTTAGATTCAATTGTATCTCAAAAATTTTTTATGGGTCAATTATACTTCCAATGTTTTATACTTGAGCAATTTATATTCTCAATGTTTCATATTTGAGTCAATTATTTTCTCAAATTAGAGATATAAATGCATAATTGACACAAAAAATAAAAAATTTTAGGGTATACTTGATTCAAAAAATTTTAGAGTACAATTGAAACTGACCATACTTTAAAGGTACTAAGAATATGTTTATAAAAAGATATAGGTAAAGATACATGCTTAATTATGTATATATAGTATCAATGACATAAGAAATGATTCTGGGATTGCTTTATATGACAGCAATTTCTATTGTTAGGCTCCTAAAGAAAAGAGATATCCGATACAAATACATATGAAAGATCACAAATTGTATTATATTATTAAAATATCTAGCTCAACTTGTAGATAGATATAGGAATTGAAGGACAAACTTTATGTAGTATTGACATCTATATATTTAGGTGACGAAATTTTATAAAGAGATTGAGTGCTCAAGTACATCAGTTTCCACTTTCCAACCTTTAGATTTGATATATTTTGATTTTAGATTATGTAAACAAATTTTACGTAAATCTCAAAATAAAATATATCAATTCTTTTTTTTATGGATTTTAAAAAAGTGATGTATGGGTAAAACTTTTGGTGGATCATTAAAATATATCAATTCTAAAGGTTACGAAGTGATGTATTAATTGGCAATATATATAAGGATTTTTTATCATGTGTCCCTTTTATCATGTGTCTTAAGGGCACATGATAAGAGTTCATTTATTGTCTTTGAAAACATATAAAAAACATATAAAGCACTCAGACTTTTGTATAGCATTAATTGATTGTCTATTTTTTTTCTTAACAAAAATATCCTTATACTTTTTTCTTATTTTTATACTTTTTTAATAAATGTATTTATTTTTTTATTTTTCCTTTCTTGATTCGTTCTTTTTTATAAACTTTTTATTTTGTCTTCTTTGAACAAAAGTAAAACATATCGTCATTTTTCGTATATATATATATATTATATAAATATTCATAGAAAATAAACACAAACGTCATCTTTTTATTCTTAAAGATAATTTTGACAAAGAAAAAGTATCAAGAGTGCAAAAAATAAAAAAGAACATCTATCAAAAAAAATATATAAAAATGAGAGAACATGAGAGTATTATTGTCAAAAAAAATCAATCCATTAATATTGTACAAAAATCAGAATACTTTTTATGTTTCCAATGACAATAAATGCACTCTTATCATGTGCCTAACATTAATGATTTTCAGTTAATGTATTTAATATTGTTTTATTAAATATAAAGAATTTAATTTTGTCTTGTAAGTTAACTTACCATTAAAAGATTTTAAGAAACAATTTTTTTTATCAAGTTGTAGTATGGCATTCGGTTCAGTTTCAATTCCACTCGTCAAAATGTCTCTTCCAACTTTTTTTTTTTAGGAGAAAGTTTGGGTAAGTTGGGCGCTGAGTACTCATCAAGGTTAGGACAAGCCTCTAGGCTCTATGAACGCTTACAGATATACTTATAGATCACCTACCAACAACGCCCTTGCATCGGTAAGGAGAATCGAACTCACGACCTGGTAGGTTATATGTCTACTCCTTATCAATTTGGCCAACCTTTGTTGGCACGGACTCTGTTTTTGTTAAAGTTAAACTTGCATACGTTTTATTGAATGAGTGAGAGGATAAAGTTATGAGTAACAGGAGGCATGGGAGGGGGAAGAGGAAGAGGCAGAAAATGAAGAAATAAGTTAAGATAAATTTACCACTAGATAGATGAAAGAAGCAATGAGGATAGTCCTGAAACGGCCAAGATACGAATCAGCGATGAAAGCACCGATAATTGGAAAGAGTGAGGAGAAGCCAACCCATGTGTTCACGTTCTTCACACCCACTGTCGTCGGCTCGTGAAGAACGTTCGTCAGAAACATTATCAGGTTTGCCGCCAAACCTTGGAACGAAAATCTGGCTGCAATCTCCATACCTAATTAACCGTATAAATTCACACAATTATGTAATATCATCAACCATTGCACATTCGCAAATCAATTCAAACTCGAATTACATTTATGCATTAATCAGTCTTGTTTTTTTTTGATACATCGATTGCAAAATGCGATCTCAGTTCTCATTCTCAACTCATCAACTACGCGCTATTCAATTCAATCTGATTCCTCCATATATTTATATCCAACACTACTACTTACATCTAAGCGTTAATTCTATTTTTCTAGTAGATCGATCAAGAATTGCGATATCAGTATACTATTCAATTTAATTCAATTCAGTTCCTCTGTATATCAATATTCAACACTCGACGACTTACATTTAATTGTTAATCTTATTTTTTTGGCACATCGATCGCTAATTGCGATATCAGTGTCCGTCTAAAAACATTTTACTAGCTACAAATTCAAAACACCAAATCAGAAACAAACTAAGAGAATGAATCGGTGAAAAAAATGAAGAGTTACTGAAAGGAGAGAGAGAGAGAGAAAGCTCACAGATAATAAAGATGGCGGCGTTCCAGCCACCTTTGGTGGTTTTGCTGCTATCCGCCATATATAGCTGGCTATTATGCTATTAACTAAATGTTGCAGAGAGCAAGGGAGGAGAAGTAGAAGCACGAATTGAGGAATGAAATTAAAGTGGGTTTGTAACTTTGTGGTTATTATGGTAATACACAAGACCGAGTGACTCTGTTTTCTCAATGTGAGTGTATTGCGTAATGTGTATGTAAGAGTGAGAGGGAGGGAGAAAAAAAAGTGAGAAACAGAGATGATAAAATAAAATGTTTGGAAACGCCCATTTGTCATTCCCATTTGCAATTCCGAGGCGGAAAGAAAGGTCTCTAAAATATATGTATATATATATCTTTATTAGTTAAAAGTGTGAGCTGTTATCAATTTTCTTTTTCTAAAACACCCTTTGCTAATCAACCAAGTTGCAGTAATGGGTTGTTTACAAATTTCATTTTCTAAAAATGCCCTTTTGGAAATAGGTCATTGAAAGAAAGTTTACAGTATTGGATAGTTACATTCTTTGACTATTAAACAACCACCCATGAAATGCAACTTTTCATTCGTAACCCATCTCTTATCTCTCTATTTTTCTCTCAGTTTCAAAACTTTTCTCCCACATCAAATTTTAAACTCCAAATTTGTCATAGTGGCTATTATGGCATTAACTAAATGTTGCAGAGAGCAAGGGTGTTGAAGTAGAAGCACGAATTGAGGAGGAAAGTGAGTTTGTAACTTTGTGACTATTATGGTAATGCTTAAATGTATTTATATACACACAAGACCGAGTGACTCTGTTTTCTCAATGTGTGTATGTGTGTAATATGTATGTAAGAGAGAAAGGGAGAGGAAAAAAAAGTGAGAAACAAAGATGACAAAATGAAATGTTTGGAAACATTTGCAATTCCGAGATGGAAAGAAAGGTCTCTAAAAATATATATATAATTTTCTTTATTTGTTATAAACTAATTTAATTAATTATTTAAAATTTCTTAAAATAAAATTATTCCTTCTAGGTAACTATTTTAATTCTATACAAGTTAAAATCTATCTATTACTATTATATTGGTTAGATAATAAATATAGTTAAAGTCTTAGATATTAATTATTTAAAAATTGATTAGATGACTTAATATAAATTTTTGAAATATAGGGAAAATTTGTCTACGAATTGAACTATAATATATAGGACTTGTCTAATTAGTAGTGTCTTTAATTAGAACAGTCCTTATTAAGATATATGAAGAATAAAAAAACAATTAAATTAGTAAATTTTTGTTTTGAAAAACTTGATTATAATATTGATTATTATTTTTTTTTTCTTCAAACCATAAAGTGTAACAAAAGACATTAGGGGTGTACATGGGTCGGGCCGGGTTTCTGGGCGGCCCGGTACAGACCCGGGGCACCAAGACTGGTCGGGCCAAAATTTTTTTTTAAAAAAAAATTTATTTATTCATTTTACATATATTTTAACTTCTATATATTGGTAAAATAATTAATTTTGAATCAATTTAATGATGTTTTTATTGATAAAGACATTTAATTTGACTTAATTGTTAAAAAAATATTTGTTTAATTAAGATTAAATATATATTATATATATTTTTAATATACAATTGATAAAAATAATAATAGATATGTATTTCTTACAATTAAAAAAAATATTTAGTAATGTAAAATATAAATATGTATAGTGAAAAGTTAAAAAGAAAAAATTAAAAAATGGGGGTACCCCGGGCCGGGCCGGGTTTAGGAACACTAGACCCGGACCCATCCTGGCCTGAACACCCTCGAGACCAGTCGGGTTTGACCAGGCAGGTTTCTTGTGTACACCCCTAAAAGACATCAGGTACAGCTTGTTCAGGCCAAAAAATAAAAAAGGTACAACTTGTCCCTAATATAAGAAAAAGATCTAGAGAAACTCCAATCTTTTAAAAGATCCTCAACCTGCATCCTGTCAACACAGATACAGTACTCTTTAAGTATAAATCATGGCTCTAAAAGTCATGAGAGTAATATATTTTAAATTTTAATCCTTTTATTTTTATAAATTAATCTCTAAAAGATAGGTTTAAATTAAAAAATTATATTACCTCCATAATTTTTAAAGACTAAAATATGTAATCTAAAATTTAAGAGATAGGTTGTCAACTTATGAATTTGCAGGACCAAATTATAAATTTACTCTTAAAATAAATAACCAAATTAATATATACAAGTTACTCCAACTAAAATCTAAATATCTTTAAGATACAAATCATAATATAAATATCTAGCTACTATATATATAAATTTAAAATATATAATTATTATTAATGGTAATGATGGAACTAGTGATAATTATCCCGGCCATATCCATCATTATTTTTATATTAATCATTAAACATTTATGCACTGCCATTCTCATGAATGAAAACCTTGTTGCAATCTCCACACCTAATCAACCATATTTCCAAGTATTTTAATTATTATTTTAAATAGGGATAATTTAGTCTTTTTATCTCATTTTTCTCTTCATTCTAGGTGAAATAATCATTTCCTTAATCTATGTGTATTTACCTTAAACATCAAATATATAGAACTAGAGGGAGTAATTGTTAGTCCTAATTTTTCAACACATTGATGGATCGCGAGTTGCATATCAGTGTCCGCCTGAAATCATTTTACTAGCTACAAATTCAGAACTCGAGATCATGAACAAACTAAGGATGAATCAGTGAAAAAAGTAAACATTTTATTGAGAGAGAGAGAAAGAGAGAGAAAGCTCACAGATAATGAAGATGGCGGCGTTCCAGCCACCTTTAGTGGTTTTGATGGAGGCGTTGTTGTAGTTGATGTTGCTGCTATCCTCCATAACTGGCTATAATGCTATTAAGTATATGTTGCAGAGAGAAGGGGGCTGAAGCAAAAGCACAAATTGAGGATGAAGGTGCTTTGTAACTTTGTGGCTATTATGGTGATGCTTAAATGTATGAATGTATTTATTATACTCTTGAAACAAAATAAAGTGAGAAACAAAATGACAAAGTGTATTTATTATACACGCAAGAGTGTATTACGCAAGAGAAAAGAAATAAAATAAAAAAAAAGTTAAAAATAGAAAATCATGTGAATCTTACACATTAACTAGCTATAGGACTCGTGCGTTGCACAGGGAGATGCTAATTGTAAATGTTTCAGAATGTATTTATCAGCTTATGACAACAACCATAATCAAAAAGCATTATTTATGAACAATTGATATGTTATGGTTTTTTTTTTAAATACTAATATGCCTTCATATACTGAATTGTCATAGAATTGCATCTAAAGTATTCAACTGCATAAATAGAAAATTACATCTCAGTCAAAGAGTGATGGAAATCAACAAAATTATTGTTCAGGCGAGTAGTGATCCGCTTCACAGCGTTATTCCTATCTAGGGATGACAATTTATATCCTAAGTTAGGATATCCGTCCGTATCCATCCGAAAAAATATCCGGTATCCATCGGATACCGGATATCGGATATGGATAGTGAAAATTAATTTTTTTTCGGATATTGGACGGATACGGATATTACCCTCGGATACCCTATATCCGTCCGAAATGAACGGATATTTAGGGTATCCGATATCCGATACCCTATTACTTATTTAATTTTTATATTTTACTTTTAATTTAACATTTTATATATAAATATTTAAATTTAATTAATTATATTCATATATATTTTTTTAAAGAATCATATTTTAGTTATTTATATTTAATTTTTTATTTTAAAAAATAAATTTAAAATGTAAATAAATAATAATTTCATTTAATTATATTAGTTGGCGGATAATGGATATCGGGTACCCGATATATCCGATTTATAAAATAGGATATCATATCCTATATCCATATTTTTTCGGATATTTCGGGTATCCTTCGGATACCGGATATCGGATAGGGTGCGGATACGGATATTATTAATTTATCGGATTCGGATATGGTACGGATATTGGATAGGATAAACGGATACGGATACGGATAGTGGCAAAACCACCGGATATCCATCCGTTGCCATCCCTATTCCTATCAACAAAATAATTGCCATTTTAAGGTAATTAAATCAAGACCTATTCTTTGTTCAAATAAAAAAATCAGGACCTATTCAAAAGAAATCTTATGAAAAGGAAAGGGAAAGGACTTAAACGCATAAGAGAAGACTTGTTGGGAGGTTTTTGACATTTTAAGGTGGTCACAATCACATTTGCAGTTAAATCCTAACAGAAAATAATCACAGGGTACGAAAGTGGTAACAGAGCAAACCACGGGGCACCAAACTGCAAAAATTTTTCTTTCAGGGTACCAAAGTGGGTCCTTAACCACAGGGTATCAAATTGCAATTTACCCTTTTATTTTTAACGCCCAGAAGGTTTATTTATTTACAAAAATGACCCAAAACTTTTATTTATATGCAAAAAGGACCCGGACAAAATACAGCCTTCACATTAGAGTATAATTGACATCAACGTTTCACATTGGGGGCATAATTGACACAGAACAAATGTTAGAGGCATAACTGAAACTGTCCCCAAACGTTAGGGGCACGGAAGGGTCTTTTGCCTAATTTTATTTAAAACATTCGTTTTGGTCCCTCAGGTTTGCTCAAAGTTTCATTTTGGTCCCTCATATTTTTTTTCATTCTGTTTTGGTCCCTTAAGTTTTCAAAAAGCTTCACTGTTAGTCCTTCTCCCATTTCTATCCAATTTTTTCCATTAAAAAAAATTGGTTTAAATTCTCCAATTTTTTTTTTTTTTGCATTAACATCTTTTTTCTTTTATAATAGGATCAACATGTAAGGAAAAAAAATAAATTGAGGTTTTAAACAATTTTACCCAAAATAAAAACAAAAGAACACACTGTTCGACGGTTCGTCTTCTTCTTCAAATCTTCTTCTTCTCTCATCAATTACCCACTCGATCGAATCTGATCCCCACTTCATCGCATACTTGTGGAACCCATTAGAGCAGTCGAAGCCCAAATCGTGCGCCGGAGATGAAGAAATTCGTCTGGACGATGGACTTGTCCTTGCAGAGGAATTCAAAGTTGATCTCGTCCTGAGAGAACAATTGTGCAGAACACCTTTCCGTCTTGTGTGTAATGGAATTAGAGGAAGGGCTCATTTTATACATTTAACCCCCATTTTATTTTTATAGTGCATTTTGATCCCTGTTGCATCTAAGGTCTTTTGTATTACATTTTTGGGTTTGAGTTTGGATGGATTGTTGGTTTTTTAAATAAAATTACTATTATACCCTTGCTTATGTGCCACTTAACATATTAATTTAACAGAATTCTAATAGAAGGGTCTAAATTGCACGTAATTAAAAATTCAGGGGTCATATTTGCACAAATTAAAAATTCAGAGGTGTTATATGCACCAAACTTAAAACTCAGGGGTGTCTGTGCATTTTAGTAATCTTTTAAAAGATTCTCAACCTGCATCCTGTCAACACAGATACACTCTTTAAGTCTATTAATCATGGCTCTAAAAGTCATGAGAGTAATCTATTTTAAATTTTAATCCTTTTATTTTTATAAATTAATCTCTAAAAGATAGGTTTAAATTAAAAAATTAAATTACCTCTATAATTTTTAAGGACTAAAATATGTAATGTAAAATTTAAGAGATAGGTTGTCCACTTATGAATTTTCAGGACCAAATTATAAATTTACTCTCAAAATAAATAACGAAATTAATATATACAAGTCACTACAACTGAAATCTAAATATCTTTAAGATACAAATCATAATATAAATATCTAGCTACTATATATGTATAAATTAAAAATATATAATTATTATTAATGGTAATGATGGAGATAGGATCATCTCTAGTGCACTTTAGGTAAAGTTCAGAGAGAGAAAGTGTCAGTGGAACCTATTTTCTCTCTCTACTTGTTTTTTTCTCTCTCTGCATTTCACCTAAAGTACACTATAAAGGATCCAATTTGATAACGATGGAGCTAGTGATAATTATCCGGGCCATATCCATCATTTTTTTTTATATTAAACATTAAACATTTATGGAGTGCCATTCCATCAAGTCTCATGCTCCATGCTAGAATGATATTCCTATTGCACTTGTAATTCACCGGACTCAACTGAATTCGAGCCCATCTTTTTGTACTCAAAACCCTTAGCTAGCCACAAATAAACACAGAAACAAACCGTACTCAATCCTGCCAACACCCAATAAAAATAATCCAAATGAGCCCTATTCAAATTATTCCCGAGCCACTTGTTTCCCGTCCTCGCCGTAATATCCTGCAAAATAGAAATTAGGATATTACTCACAAAGCTTCCAACTCCGATAATGCTGATATACGCCGCAGCACCCATGCTCCTCATAGCCTCTGGCATTTGATCATAGTACAATTCCTGAAGCCCCACGACGGTGGTGGCGTCGCATATCCCAACGAGAAAATACTGAGGGAGAAGCCACCACATGCTCATGGGCACTAAAAGGCTAGGGTTATCAAGGAGGTCGTGTTGTTGTGCCACGTGGATGCGTTTGGATTCTACAAGAGCGGAGACGACCATGTTGAGGATGGAGAGGAGGAGGCCAGTGCCGATGCGCTGGAGGACGGTGATGCCAGCAGGGTGGCCAGAAAGGCGACGGGCGAACGGGACGAAGAGGCGGTCGTAGGCGGGGACAGCGACGAGGATGATGATGCCAACGAAGCCCATGAGGGAGGCGGGGCTGATTTCGAATTTGTCGATGGAGTGGTGAGTGGTGGAGACTTGCTTGGTGAAGAAGGTACCGAGCTGGACTTGGACGACAGCGAACATGAGGCAACTGAGCCAGATGGGGATGAGGCGAAGGACGAGCTTCACTTCTTCCACTTGGGTCACAGAGCAAAGTCTCCATGGGTCTTGAGTTTTCGCTGATATGTCCTGCTCGTCCATCAACGCTGCCTTGTCAAGAAATCTGTATGTACACGTGTACAAATATCTTTTCAGACTAACACATAATATACCAATAGATGAATTAATATAACGTGTGCACCACTAGTGTGTGTATATATATATATATATGTCTATATCAGTCTCATTCTCACACACAACTCTAATCAAAGCTAAGTGGATCTTTCATATGTGCATTTTATAGTTTATAATTTATACAATGAGGTTTGTACCTGAAGTGGCGAGTAGGGAGCAAGACATGAGATTGAGGAGGAGGAAGAGTATAACGAGCATGGCACGTGTTCTTAAGACGCCATTTACGAGAAGCAGCGACGAAAACTTGAGCAATGGAAGTGAAAGGGCTTCCTGGTGGGCTTTCCTTTCTGTAGCGTTTCATTCCCATCAAAAACAATGCTACTGCTATTCCCATTATCGCTGCTAGCACTCCCAACGCTACGTCCCACCCAATCCTATCCTGTTTTTTCCCATATAATTCAATTCTTTTAGTTTTCAACCATTAACCATGTATATATATAGAGTAAACTATTAAATTGGTCCCTGGATTATTGACTCGCTGGCAGATTGGTCCCCGAATTTAGGAAATTGACAAATAGGTCCCCGAATTTTTCTAACGAGTCAAATAGGTCCCCGAATTTTTCTAACATTTGTCAAATAGGTCCTTCTGTGCATGTTATTCGGGGACCTATTTGACTAACGTTAGAAAAATTCGGGGACCTATTTGACTCGTTAGAAAAATTTGAGGACCTATTTGTCAATTTTCTAAATTCGGGAACCAATCTGTCAGCGAGCCAATAATCCAGGGACCAATTTGGTAGTTTACTCTATATATATATATATTCAAACTTAATTCTTTTTCAAAAAAATCTATATTTTATCTTAAAACTATTATTTAGTCTTTAGATGTTAAAAATATTTTTTGTATTTTAAACTATTTAGTCATTAAAATGTTGTTAGAAAGTAGAAACTAAATAATTGATTTTTATAAAAAGAAAAAAGGGCTAAAGAGTACATTTCTAATATTTAGGGACAAAATCATAATTTCAAGACAAATTTAAAGACTACAAAAAAAAAGTTTCTCATTTTGGTAAAAGTATGAAACGTTCCAGCCTAAAAGAAAAAATTAATGGAGAGTGGAGTCACGAGTAAATAATTAAAATTTTTTATTTATTTTTCATTATTTTTAAAGAAAAAAGCAGTAATTGTTAAACTATTTATTTCTGTTTATCTATAATTTATATTATATTTTAAAAAATAAAATAAATATATACTTTGATGCATATGAGTTAATTAAATTTAATAGTTAGTTATGCATGTGAATTTACTCTCTCCTATTGAATTGGTATTTTTAGATTATTTTTCTCTCAATATTTTTTTATGAAAGTTATATAAATTGATAACTAATCTTTTTTGTTTTAATATATAATGTAATAATAAGTGTAGCGTTTTCATCCCCATGCATGGATGTCTAAAGTTTCACTTTAGATAATTTAGTATTTTTTACAATATTATTCAGATGTTAATTTTCTTTCTTGCCAAGATTGTCTAATTTGACGCTTAATTATAGGCATACATACGCAAGATGAGCGTGCGTCTGTGTGTCGGGAGTGGAAATTCTCCCTATAACTCCCTTTCTCTTTCTCCTCCTTTCAATTTAAATCATTAAAACTTTATTCAATAGGTGTCATGAAAGTCATGTTTCTCTCAATTATTATTGATTAAAATATTTATTATATATTAAATTATTGTGCATTTAATTTTGAAGGAGTTTTTTTATAAAAGAAAAATAATTGAAAGAGAGACTTAGACTTCATGTGAGCTATTGAATAGAGTTTTAATGATTTGGATTGAATAAAAAAGAGAAAAAATAAAAGAGAGTTAAAGGGAGAGGATCCACTCTCGTCTATAGTCTTTTAAAAGTTTGAAAAATAATATCTTGTTAATTTTTTATGTGAAAGTTCTCATATTATATTTATTAATATTTCAAGTGTCATCGTTTTCTCTCTGTTCTTGCTATATGGCTCTATACCCATAATCAAACTTAGAAATTTTGACCAAGATATCACCACAACCTATTAATCACATCATCTAATTAATTGAGTATATTATTATATATAGAATTGAAGCACTGTTCAGACTGATTATATATTTTTCTAACTAAAGTTTACCCTTTTCAAATATATGACCATAAAAATTTTGAATAGCTATCATCTCGTACAAGCACTTTAGAACTAACCAATGATTTTAATTAGTGACAATAAAAAAATTAATCATCCTTTAACTTTAAGACTCTGAATTATAATAAATATTCACTGCTAAAAGTAGTATTTAAATATCTGTTAAATCAATGAACCACACACACTCTCTAGTCATTATAATTAATTGGCAAAAGTGCGAATTTGGTCTTATAACTTTGCTTCAGTTCCCAGATCAGTCCTATAACTTTTTTTGTCTTGAATTAAGTCTTGTATCTTTGCTCTAGGTCCCAAACCAGTCCTATATCTTTTTTTGTCTCATTTTTTGTCCCATATGTTTTGAAAACCTCCCATCGGTAGTCCTCCGTCTATTTTAAATTACAGTTTAGTCTTGAAAACTTCAAGTCCCTTTCACTTTAGTCCCTGACTATCAAAATGAAAGTGAACGACCATCCCTAAAGATTCTCAAACCTTACATCTTGGTCCCTAATCCATGAATTCTTCATGAAGTGGAATAGAAATGTAAAAAAACACAAATTTAAAGCAAATGACAGAGGGACCAAAACTGAAAACGTAGAAAATTTAAAACCCACCGAAAAACGTACGAAAATCGCCGAGAAACTTAAAAACTCATCCAAAAACTCCAATCCTCACTGAAATCTCACTCAAATAATCGCCTCAAATGCTTTAAGAAAGAATTTTCGAAAATCCAAACTTTTGAGGAGGGAGGTGATAGAAGATGTCCTTACATTTGGTGATTTCTAGCGAGAAGTTTTGAAATCCCTTACATTTCTTTTATCACCTCCTCAAAAGTTTGGATTTTCGAAAATTCTTTCTTAAAGCATTTTAGGGCGATTATTTGAGTGAGATTTCAGTGAGGATTAGGGTTTTTGGATGAGTTCTTGAGTTTCTTGGCGATTTCTGTACATTTTCCAGTGGGTTTGGGGCATTTTCCGGTGGGTTTTAAATTTTCTGCGTTTTCAATTTTGGTCCCTCTGTCATTTGCTTTAAATTTGTGTTTTTTTACATTTCTATTCCACTTCATGAAGAATTCATGGATTAGGGACCAAGATGTAAGGTTTGAGAATCTTTAGGGATGGTCGTTCACTTTCATTTTGATAGTCAAGGACTAAAGTGAAAGGGACTTGAAGTTTTCAGGACTAAACTGTGATTTAAAATAGACGGAGGACTACTGGTGGGAGGTTTTCAAAACATATAGGACCAAAACTGAGACAAAAAAAGATATACGACTGATTTGGGACATAGAGCAAAGATACAAGACCAAATTCGAGACAAAAAAAGATATATGACTGATTTGGAAACTTGAGCAAATTAAAGTTACAGGACCAAATTCGCACTTTGGCCTAATTAATTTCTCCTAATTTTTTGCTCCCAATAAGAATGCTAATTTTTTAGCACACATATTTATGGGATATGCTCCATGAATTAATATTGTAATATGAAAAAAAATTATTTTGTTGACAATCTTAATTTAGATTAAACAACATACCTGTATGTAGGGTATTGTAAGGACAGAAGTAGTTGAGCCAACCACAATTCCTAAGTACCACCAGTTGAAGAATGAACTCTTGGCATTCTTCTCTTCCGGTGTGCTTTCGTCGAACTGGTCCGCCGCAAAGGTCTGAACACAAGGCTTGTGACCGCCGTCACCGATGGCTAATATGTAAAGTCCCACGAAAAATAGGGCTTCATTCTTAAGTGCTGTCAATGATAATATCATGATAACTATGCCCTGTAACAAAATATTGTGTATGTCACATAAGATTCTTTGTGTATCACAAACCGCAAGATAAACATTAAAAAAAAATTTATAGGTAAAGATACATGTTTAGTCATGTTCATGTATATACAGTATGTATGAAGCATGGACATTGACATGAATACGGGACAAGACGCGAATACAGATACACTGACATGTCAAGTTCTTAAAGTTACATGACACGACACGACATATATTTATATATCAAAATAATTATAAATTCATAAATTTTAATGAAAACCTTAAAAATTATAAGATCTATTTATAATATATGTCATAATCATGTGTCACTATTTTATATTATTTGATATATTAAAGTCACACAAAATTAATTTTATATTATGATATTTATAAATATGTTGTGTGGGCATCGTACGGATGTCGGATACAGACACGTGTCTAACACGGTGACACATCCTCAAAATAAAGTGTTTATACTTCATAGTACAGTATTAATAACATAAGAAATGATTATGGTATTGCTTTATTTTATTTTTTTTGGTTAAAAGAAAATCGGTTAAGGAAATACAAAAACCTTAGACATCAAGACAATACTAGATGCGAGAGGTACCCACCTGAGTGAAATCGTGAAATCATCGCCAACTATGACCGACCTAAAATTAGACGAGGTTATACTACTACACATATCATCACCAGTCATAAACAAACAAAAATTGTTAGACTAACAATTAAAAGCTTCCCAATATCTACCAATGGGATTGCTTTATATGACAGCAATTTGATTTATTTTTAAACTATTATTTGAATTTTTTAAATTCTAAATAAATGCAATATATATAAGGAGAATTAAGATTTACATAAGATTACTTATAGTTATTATAAAATTCTTCTTATTATAAATCTTATATACGTTTATTCCTTTCATAATTAACTATACGTATCATGTATGTCAAGTTTTCTTATAATAAGCTTTGTAGGAAAATATAAAGATACATATATATATATATACTTGATCTTATATATAATCTCAACTTGATATATTTAGGACCTGAAACTCTAACCCCCTGAAAAAAATGAAAACCGATTTCTGTTTGTAGTAAAAAATCTTGACCATCATTAACATGTTTATCCAAAAAATATATGTTTATTGGTTTATTGGTTTCAAAATTAAAAATCTTTTGTAAAACAAAACCAAACACGCCCTATATTTTTTATTCAAATTGTGTTATAACATTCAGTTTCAGTTTCAGTCCTCTTCAAATTAATGTCAGAGCACATGAACATGTTACATATTTTATTATCGCCTGAAATAACTCGGAGTGAATGATCAAGCAAATTAACTAGAGTAAATCACACTTAATATATTTTCATATTTTAAATGTTGCACTCAATTCATTTATTAGGTATTTGATATGATAGTTGTACCAAGGTAGCACTTTCATTTTTAATTTAGAGTAAACTAACAACTTCTTCACTGAAAGATTACCGAGCTCACAATTTAATCTTTGAAAATTGAAATATATCATTTAGTCTCTGAAAAATCAAAACTGTATATTAATTATTCCATTTTATGGACTAAATAATATATTATTTTAATCTCTTAAGAACTAAAATTAAAGTATAGCGTTTTAATATTTCAGGGACTAAACTGTACATTTTAATCTTTCAGGAATTTAGTTGTCAGTTCGGTAATCTTTCAAAGACCAAATTTTTAATTTATTCTTTAATTTATTTTCTGCCACCCATATAAGTTTATAATAATGTAATTTTTCCAAAATAATAAAACTACTCAATAAATATTAATATTGGAATAATGTAGACAACAAGTTAAGTTTCTCTGTTGACGCTACTCCTTTTAAAGTTAAACTTGCGTACGTTTTGTTTTATTGAGTATAATTTTTTCATTCTTTTTTGGAAGAAGTGAAAAAATTAATGAGAAGAAAAAGTTAGGATAATTGAAGAAATTAGTTAAGATGAATTTACCATTAGATAAATGAGAGAAGCAAAGAGGATAGTCCTAAAACGACCAAGATACGAATCAGCGATGAAAGCACCGATAATTGGAAAGAGTGAGGAGAAGCCAACCCATGTGTTCATATTTTTTACACCCATCGTCGTCGGCTCGTGAACAACGTTCGTCAAAAACATTATCAAGTTTGTCGACACACCTT
Source organism: Chamaecrista fasciculata (assembly GCA_003254925.1). Lineage (NCBI taxonomy): Eukaryota > Viridiplantae > Streptophyta > Magnoliopsida > Fabales > Fabaceae > Chamaecrista > Chamaecrista fasciculata. The sequence continues at coordinate 89,120 of QANZ01041267.1, read as the reverse complement.
GGGACGAAAACCTTGATGCAATCTCCACACCTAATTAACCATATAAGTTCACATAATCGACTTAAATTTAATTGTTAGTCCTAATTTTTAGGACACATCGATGGATCGCGAATTGCGATATTAGTGTCTTCCTAAAATCATTTTACTAGCTACAAATTCAGAACTCCAAATCATGAACAAACTAAGAGAGAGAAAACTCACAGATAATGAAGATGGCGGCGTTCCAACCACCTTTAGTGGTTTTGATGGAGGCGTTGTTGTTGTTGTTAATGTTGCTGCTATCTGCCATAACTGGCTATTATGCTATTAACTATATGTTGCAGAGAGCAAGAGTGTATTATGCTTAAAAAGAGAGAGATAAAGTGAGAAACAAAGATGACAAAATGAAATGTTTGAAACGCTTATTGGGATTGAATCTAAACATTTTTATTTTGTATACTTTTTTAAAATTAAATAAAGAAAAGAAATTTAAAAAAAGAGAGTTAGAAATAGAAAATGTGAATCTTACACATTAATTATTTTATATAAGACTCATATTTTTTTCCTCTTTTGTCTAACTCCACAACAAAATATTTTAAATAAAAATGTAAAGCATCCAATCTTACGCCCATTACTCCATTAGTCATTAGTCTCCAGCATCCTTTAATATAAACAATAATAATAAAAAAGTAGGATATTCAAACACATTTGTCTCTTTAATTTCTATATCAAATTAACATCTATATTTTTTTGTTAAGTTTATTTTATTTATTTTATTATACTTGTAACTTTCTTTCTATATCAAGTTACCATTTATATGAAATATTTTGGCCAAAATAAGTAAATATTATAACCTTTTTAACACAACTTTTTCTTTCAAGATTTTCATTTCAATTCTTATCTTTCAAAAAGAGAGAAAAATTCAATGTACTTGGTGTCTTTTGATAATTTGTATTTTGTCCCTTCAATTAATTAAGAAATAATAAAAGGTGGCTCTATAAGTTTTTCTCTTTCAACATGTTATTAGCTTTTTTTTCTTTTTTTTTTCACTAATAACCTATAATACCATCACTTCAGGTTAATTTACTTCATTTGTGCATTTTCATTCATGGATTTCCCTCTAAGATTTTGTTCAATCTAACACTTCTCATGATTTTGTCTTTCCAATTAATCACCTTTTAAAAGCAGCTTCATCACCCACAGATTAAAGCATAAAACCCCCCACTCCGATCCCCAATATTAATGTACAATTTCCACTATCACAAATCAAAATTCACATGCACCACTCTAGCTACCTTGTGAAATTGATAGAAATTATAAGCATCCCAGCAGCAAAATCTGCTCAAGATCCATCTTTCTCATCATGGATTGTGCAAGCAACAAATTAATTCATCAACCTTCCAAATTCCCATATTGAATTTTCATTTATAAACGAGTTGCCTTACACTCCGTGACAGGTTAAGAAATATATATATATATATATATATATCACAACCATTTTCTTATTTATATACGGTCAAAGAAAGAAGAATAGATTAACATTTTCATTCATGAAAAATTGTTGAATTGACAATTCAATTTTTAAAATATTGAAATAAATAATTTACTCATCAAAAAAGTTAAACAACATATTCTTCAGTCTATCGATTCGTTAATCTTTTTTATAAACTATCGAATATGTATTGTTTGATTCTTTCAGAATTAATGAATTTATTCTTTTATATTAAATTATATATTTTAATCTTGGTTAAAGTGTACTTTTGGTCCCATAACTTTGGCAAAGGTCTCAATTTAATCCCATAACTTCTTTTGTTGTAATTTTGGTCTCATAACTTTGGCAAAAGTCTCGATTTGGTCCCATAACTTTTTTTTTTGCAATTTTGGTCTCATAACTTCTGAAAACGTCCTACCGTTGGTCTCAAGTTGATTTCCATTCATTTTCTGTCGTTAAAGATGATTTGACATACTGAGTTGAATGATAACATGACAAAAATGGGTGAAGTGGATTTAACGGCAGATAATAGATGGAAATCAACTTGGGACCAACGGTGAGACGTTTTCAAAAGTTATGGGACCAAAATTGTAACAAAAAAAGTTATGGGACCAAATTGAGACCCTTGCCAAAGTTATTGGACCAAAATTGCAACAAAAAAAGTTATGGGACCAAATTGAGACCTTTGCCAATATTATAGGACCAAAAGTGCACTTTAGCCTTTAATCTTTAAAGGATCAAGTTGTTAACTCGCATAATTTTTCAATGAACTTGATTTGTTTTAAGTTTTTTTCGTGAGTTGACGGGTCAGCATGAATTTATTTTTATGTCAATTTTTTTTTTACTATATATTATTATTGTATTAATAACCTTTTGGGATTAATTTTTTAATTTTTTGTCACAAATTCACTTTCCGATTTTATTTGATCTTATTTATTGACTAACTTAATTGGACAGAATAAAAATGTGTAAAAAATAATTCATAATTTCGAAATCATCGCATTTAAACTTAAAAAGGTAAATATATAACTGATTATGTTTGTTTGATCATGAAACGAGTGACTCACTTTTGAAAATCAATTTGATATTATTTGCTATCAATTTTAATTGAACAAAGAAATAACTTGTTAAAAGTAACATGCAGTTTTAAACGTATCGCATTCGAATTTGAAATGAGAGAGAAATAAGTATATGATCACATTCATTTCTTAAGATTAAATAATGGAGTTTTTAAAAAACTTATAAGACTAACATTGTAACAAGAAAAAAGAAGGTTGAATTGTAATATGCGTCAAATATAATAGATAAAAATGTATATTGTTGACCAACAATAGTTTGATGCAGTAGTTAGCGAGCTGCATCCTAGGTGAGAGGACCCAAGTTCGATCTCTAGAGTCAATATTGTTGAAATAACTCATATTGTTTCGCTACCTAACTAGAACACATAGAAAAAGCTTATGATTTAACCTAAAAAAAAATGTATATTATTGACTTTCTTTTCTTAATGTGCTAAAGAGGCCCAAGGAAACATAAACAAAAAGAGCCCAATGTCTTAAGAAGGCTGTTCCAAGGTAAATTGGAAAGAGAGCCAAAGTGAGCACCGGAGTTTCGAGGAAACAAATGAAGGATGAGATGCAAATAAAAACAAATGATCTAATTCTTACTGTTATTCTATAAATAAATAAATAAAAAATTAAGGATCTAATTCTAAATGAATTAAAGTTTAAGAAGTGTTAATATATTTGTTTCCTAACATACTCAACAAATTCGATAAAGGCTTTTTAAAAAAACCCAAAACTAAATTAAAATAATAATACAAAATACAAAAGTATCCACTTTGATTTTTATTATTGCTGTTCACATTTTTAAAATCATTTTTCTAATTTATTTTTCATAAATTAATTCGTAAAATTTCAAAATAATTTCAATCATTTTACTTTAGGATTAAATTAATTTTCATATTTAGACTTTATTATAAAACTTAATCATAATTTTATTTGTATTTCTTTTTTGTCAGAAAGTAGATGAATCTTCATTCATGAGAAAAAAAGACACTAAGCCATACATTAAGGAGATTAAACTAGACATAGATCTAACATTGTTAGTACAACCCAGCTAGGGGTGTACACCATTGGCCCGGCCCGGGGTACCCCCATTTTTTAAAAAAAAAATTAAATTTTTTACTATACATATTTATATTTATATTACTAAATATTTTTTTAATTGTAAGAAATACATATCTATTATTATTTTTATCAATTGTATATTAAAAATATACATAAAATATATATTTAATCTTACTTAAATCAACATTTTTTTAACAATTAAGTCAAATTAAATGTCTTTATTGATAAAAACATCATTAAATTGATTCAAAATTAATTGTTTAATCAATATATACAAGTTAAAATATATATAGAATGAATAACAAATTTAAAAATAAAATAATAATTGGCCCGGCCGGACCCGGTGACCCGGCATAGCCCGACCCGGGTCTGTACCGGGCCAGGTCTCGGGCCGACCAGAAAAATAAAAAAAAATACAAGAAGAAAGAAAGAGAGAAAATAATGACCCAACCCAAGAACAAGATCAGGCCCCAAAAAAAACTCAAGAACAAAAAGTAGCTTAGTCCCAAAAATAAAAAGAAAGAAGTTGCATAATGCATAATGCATACAGCACACATTAAAAAAAAAAAAAACGACTAGCTGATTTGCTTCAAGCAATCAAGCAACAATTACTGCATCATCTTCCTTCGCTTGTATGGTTTTCCACTAACTTCAAGGAAGACGACTACCTTCTCTTAAAGCCATACCACCACTTTCAGGTCGCCGGACCACCGTGGAGCTCGTCGGAAATCACTCCCAACATACTGAACAACAAAAAAAAAAACGCGTTTCTACATTACTGTTTCGCTCCTCTTGCTCGGTGGTTTTGGCCGAGAGAGATTTCGATGGGCGCCCTTCATAGAGAAAGAGGACGCACCGAATGAGCAAGTTGAAGCGTAAGCATGTTTAGCAGATACAGAAATTGACAGAGGAGATGAGGGTTGATTTGATTGGATTTGAGAGTATAGAGAATTGAAATTCGAGGGGACGAAGGAGAAAGAAGCGATAATCGACCTGGTCGTCCAAAGATTTGCTCACACCGCTGATAGGCGGATGTTATTTGAACGGTGTGACACACCCATCACAGATCTGAGTAAGTTCATGAAACCTAGTAAGATAGAGAATTACTGAATTTTCCATTATTATTGTCAGGCATTACCAGCCTGAAATCTGTAGTTAGTAAGTTTTTGTCGAATTTTCTAATTGGTGTACATTTGGGTTATTTATTTAGTTTGGATAGCAATCAATATCATTTCCCTTTTTGATGCCCTTTGATGTGCATTGATACTCTGAATCATTGAAAACCCCATGTTGGAGCAGGCAGTTGATTTCCTTTGTTTGTACCTGGAGAACTGATTTAATATGGAATTCTTTCTGCATTGTTCGTTTTGATTGCTTTGTTCACCTCCATGACATTCAAATTTTGTTTTATAGTGGTAACTGTTGAGGTTTTTGAAATTCCGAAGCTGACTGGGTTTTATGTTTGTTGTCTTTCAGCTATGCCGTCCGTAGAATTTCATTCACTACTTTTATTTTCTGCTATTTTTCGTGTCGCTTTGATTCTATATGGAGAATGGCAAGATGCTCACTTGGAGGTTAGATACACTGATGTTGACTACCTTGTCTTCTCTGATGCTGCGTCTTATGTGGCTATGGGTGATTCCCCTTATAAGAGAACCACATATCGTTATTCTCCCTTGCTTGCATTTCTTCTTGTTCCAAATTCTTTTATCCATCGATCGTGGGGGAAATTTCTCTTCTCAGCAGCAGGTATGAAATCATTTATATCTTTAGTTTCTCTAGACAATTGTTGCTGATCTCCTGAATTGAATATGTGATCCTTGCTATCTTGTCACGGAAACATTATTATTATTTTGCTCTGTGGTCCTAATTCTTTGTCAAGTATTTGTTTGAGAGTACTAGTTAGTGGTAGCATTAACATCAAAGTAGATTGATGGGTCATATAATGCTTATCATGCATGCATCAGATACATTTGCTCCCAAATCCTTTGCTTGTTGCAGTTTGTTTGGTCTTTTATGATGAGAAGGTTTACCTATGGTACAAAGCAAGCATGTTGTAATTACTAGACTTGTAAATGTTCAGTAACTGTCATCTTCTTTAAGTGACTATTTAGTTCCTGCACATCAAACTCGAATCCTGTACTTTTAGTGAAAAGATCATGCTGAAATATTTCTCATCATCAATTCATTACCCCTAAGAATATGTTTATCATGTCCAAAATGCAGATATACTTGTAGGATATTTTATCCATTATATATTAAGGCTGCGGAAGGTACCTGAAAATCTCCGCAACTACTGTGTCATGACATGGCTCTTCAATCCATTTACATTCACTATTGGGACACGTGGGAACTGTGAGCCCATTGTTTGTGCTCTGATATTGTGGATCATTATCTGTCTTATGAATGGTAAGATTCTGCACCAGTGTCAGTTTGAAATTGATAATACTGTGATAGTAACTTCAAGGGTCTAGTTAATTAATCTTTAATCTGTTATTTGCTTTATGGGTTAATAGTAGTTTATTGGTAATTACTAATCATCAGTTGGTAATATATTTTTTCTTGAAGATATTAGTAAGAAAAATCAGTTGCAAGGAGTATGATAGGGACCTCCAGTTGACTTAGCAAAACTAAGGATTACAGCTCAGAAATCTGTGTTACTGTTGCACCCTTTGTACTTTATTATGATTATTGTTCTTTCCTGCCCCCCATAAAATAAGACCTGGGGCCAGGGGGAAGCTGGTAAAAAAGTTACTTCAAAATAAGCAATGACAATGCTGGTTCTGTTGTATTGTTGTATTTCAACCTTGGATTGAAATATGAAAACAAGTTAATGTTGAAAATTAAAAATTTTTCATTTCCTTTAGATCTCTCCTGCTCTAGTGTCCATCTCTCCTACCAAGCCCTACAGAAGTTCAAAAAACGTATTATATAATTTATGGCATTTTCTTGAGATGAGGATGGGCTGTGGAGAAAAAGCCTTTCACCAGCTTTTGAGTTCATGTTGAATTAGATATAAATTGAAAAGTTCAACTTTAACTCATGCATCTGATTATTATGCTTCTTGTGGGTCAATGCATCATGCACAAAGATATCTTATTTTTGTTTGCTGATGGTATAGAATTGAGTTTTTCCATTTCTCTTGGTGCCTTGATGGCATGCTTTTTGGCCATTTTCCTGCCCTTGATTTTCAGGTAATGTGGTACAGTCAGCATTTTGGTATGGACTTATTGTCCATTTCAGGATTTATCCTATAATTTATTCCATTCCTATCTTGCTGGTTCTTGATCCAAACTTCTTCCAATCTGGTCAGAAACCTGTCTTAAGGGACTGGAGTGCCGGTGAAGGAGAAAAACCCAAGAATGGAAATGATCGCTGCTCTCTATATAATCTATTAAAAGCTATATTTACAAGGGACAGGCTGATGTTTGGACTAGTATCAGGAATGGTTTTCCTCCTTTTTACTGGTCTTTTCTACCATTTATATGGATGGGAATTCCTACATGAGGCACTGCTGTACCATCTGACTCGTACAGATCCAAGGCACAACTTCTCCATCTATTTCTATCACATATATCTTCATTATGGGAATGAAATTTCACTGGTGGAAAAGCTCATCTCCTTTTTGCCACAATTCATGGTGCAACTGGTTCTTATTTTCAGCTTTGCACAGGATTTGCCATTTTGCTTTTTCTTGCAGACTGTGGCATTTGTAGCTTTCAATAAGGTTTGTCAATTTAAACTTCAAGAAAAACACAACTTTGATTCAGTTAGGGCCACTTGATTTCTGTTCATCTGATTGAAGTTAATTCAGAGGCATTGAAAATAAAATCACTCATTTCAAGCTCAACTTCATCTCTATTGATGCCCCTTTTGTTCTTCCCAAGAACATGCTTCCTGACTGCGATCATATAAACCTCTGATGTTGTATTTGTATGAAGTAATTTAAGGGGAGATATGATTTTTTATGGTAATTGAATTATAAAATTTTGGTATTTTAAAGAACAATTATTTCTAAAATTTCCTTTCTTCTCTTAAATTATTTCATCCAAACACGAGATGGAGGAATTTGGAAGTGTCATTTTCAAAGTGAAACACAACGAATATCAGACATTTATCAGTTAACCCTACTTGTGCTATATAAGTTGTCTTTTTCTTTTTCTCTTTGAAATTTATACCTTAAGAGTTTCATAATCCAAATCCCATGCTTCCTATTTATTAGCAGAGATTTCCTTCAGAATGCCAATCTGATTTCTGCATACTGTTACATTTAAATCTGCAGGTGATCACAGCACAATACTTTGTGTGGTTCTTTTGTTTGTTGCCTCTAATACTACCATGGAGTAAGATGAAGCTTAAATGGAAAGGCTTGTGTTGCATTCTTGTGTGGATGGGAGCTCAGTCTCACTGGTTATTGTGGGGTTATCTTCTTGAGTTCAAGGGTAAAAATGTCTTCTTACAGCTTTGGGCAGCAAGCTTGCTGTTTCTGGCCGCCAATGTCTTCATTCTTATCATGATTATTCGCCACCATATATGTGCTTCCATTTTCAAGGGTGTAGAGCATGCAAATCGCAAGAATGTGGCTAAGCTAGAGTGAGCAAATCATTGTGAATAACTTGAATTGTCATCTGCTACCACAGGTTTGCTTCAGTTTTGGAAGATTTCACATAGTTGATAGCTACAAATTATTAATTTGAGAACCCATAACCACGCCAGACATTGAAAGTTAATCCTATGAATTTGCCTTGTATGGTTTTTGAGAATTATTTTTTTAAAGATACTTTTGCATAAATGTTCTTGTTTCTGGCCTAGGTTCACTTGAGCTTAAGATCTTTCATTGAACGCCTTCCCTAAGTTTGCCTTTCTTAATTTAGTTACTTACCACTAATAGAGGTTGAATTTAACGGAAGAGATTAGTTTCTTATAGTGGTGAATTCATGTTTGATTTTCCGTTAGAAGAGTTGTTTATATTTAGTATTCAATAGTGTGACAAACAGTATTGTCTTTATTGGAGGATCAATGTGGAAAACAAAAGTAAAAATATAGCTACTTACCAACTCCAAAGTAGACTAGAGATGTAAATGGTTGAGTAATCTTCAAGGTTCAGGCAATTGTAGAAAATTAATGTTTCCTTTTTATTTTTTTGGTCAGAATTTATGTTTCCTTTTACATTTGTAGTTTTTCTGAGGAAAAGTACTTTTGCATAAATCTGTGTGAACTGGCCCAGCCCATGCCCCTGTGGGACTAGGTTGGGCCCAGAGTTTCACCAAGATGGGCCAAGCTCTCATCTCCTTACTGTAAAATGTTAAACACATTTACATTTAATTTTAAGGGTAAATTACACTTTGGTACCCTGTGGTTTGACCCTATTTCACTTTGGTACCCCGTGGTTTGAAACTTGACACTTTGGTACCCTGTAGTATTCTCCATTAACACTTTGGTACCCTTTGGAGCTATTTTGTAATTTTAACCATAACAAATTTTTCAAAAATTACATATTGACCCCAAAAAATTTCAAAAAATTACAAATAGGTCCCTCGATACATATTATCTAGGGACTAAAATGGAAATTATAAAAACTTTTTGGGGTCAATATGTAATTTTTGCAAAATTTGTTATGGTTAAAATTACAAAATAGCTCCAAAGGGTACCAAAGTGTTAATGGAGAATACTTCAGGGTACCAAAGTGTCAGGTTTCAAACCACAGGGTACCAAAGTGAAATAGGATCAAACCACAGGGTACCAAAGTGTAATTTACCCTAATTTTAATGTATAAGAATGGCTTCTGAGTTCTTACCAGAAACAAGAAATGTATCAGAATAGCTGGTATTCCTTGTACAAGACTATCTCAGGTGGAGTTGTTTGCACAGACAATAATGCACATGCTCTCTATTTGAATTGAGAGCGATGATGGTTTCATCTATCATAATTAGTAAGTGAAGAAAACAACAGATAACATAAGCTCTAAAGTTCTATTGTGACAAAGAAGGTCGGAAAAAAAACGTGACAAGAATGAATTTTCATTATATTTTTAAATATTATACAGGAATAGTTATAAATTATATCCATCTTAATGTAACATTTTTTTTAAAAGCAAAAGGCGAGAGCAATTACCTAATGTTAGTATTTTGATGAAAACTTTAAAATTATAATATCTATTTATAATATATATCATATGTGTTATAGTTTTATTTATTATTTGTCATGTTAAAGTTACAAAAAATTGATTTTATATTTTGAAATTTATGAATATGTGTCGTATGGATGTGTACGGGTGTCGAATACGGACACATGTTTGACATAATGACACGCCTTCAAAATGAAGTGTTCATGCTTCATCATAGTCTCATTCTCACCTATTTTTCCTATTTGGTCATTTTCTTTGACCAATTTTTTTTTTGTCAAAGAAAATGACCAAATGAGTCTAGCACAATTTTAAAAAACAAAATAGTTATTAGCACCAACAAAATAGGAAGTCAGATCTTTTAAAAAATGTTATAATATTTTAAATTTTATGAGCAATAAATATTTTCAACATATTAATATCATCCCTTAATAACAATTAAAATTGATATAATTTATACTTAATTTAATTTGAAAGTTTCATAAAATAAACATATTGTAAATCATTTAAAATGAAAAAATGTTTTATTTAATCAAACCTACTTTTTTTAGGGACAATTAACCAAACCTACTTAAATTTTCGAAAGTAATAGTGAATATAGGATATAGTATAATTAATTAACTTTTTACAACTAAATTTATCACAAATATATTGTAATTAGTGAATTACACATTATGTAAAAAAAAGGTAAAAGAAAGAAAGAGAGAGAAAAAAAAATTATATGCATTAATGTAAAAATAAATATAAACAACATTTAAGTTTTTGAAAATAAATGTATTTTTAAATACTTAAACTTTTAAGATAAAAACATATAAAAATACAATAAAATTTATTTTCGTAATTCAAGAGTGTCATGAATGTTTTTAGTGTAATTTTTATTAAATTAACTTTTTACAACTAAATTTATCAATATATTGTAATTAGTGAATTACAAATTATGTAAAAAAAAAAGGTAAAAGAAGANAAAAAAAAAAAAAAAAAATAAAGAAAGAAAGAAAGGCAAGACCAGATGGTCTTCAGTATGAGAATTGAACTTCATCCCTATACTAGTATACTTGCGTCCTTTGAGTCCCTCTCTGCATTTGCAGCTACAAAGCATGAAATCAATGGTGTGGGATTGAAATTCAAAGGGCTCTCTGCAATTCTTTTGGCGCGCCTATCATAAACTTCACTTCATCTCTTCATTACATCACATCTATCTATCTATATATATATTCTCTCCTTTTCTTCAAGTTCCGAGCTTTCTTTCTTCAATTTCTATTCCCGAATTTGGGTTCAACAGCAGCATCATTTCTATCTCTTCGATCTTTCAACATTTGGCGATGGAAAACCCTAATTTTTGATGTATGCTTCGTTTGGTTTGCTGAGAAAAAACTTTTACTGATGTTTTGTTTCATTGCCGTTGTGGCATCCGAGGCTGAAATGTATCTGTTTAGCTTGTAAGAGCTTTCTCTCTCTCTCTCTCTCTCTCTCTCTCTCTCTCTCTCTCTCTCTCTCTCTCCCTCTCTCTCTGTCGCTTTCAGAATCATAGTTTGGGTTGGTTTGCTCCTGGAAAGCAAGAAGCTTTGAGGTTTACTTTGAACTTTCAGTATGGTAAGATTTCTCTTCTTCTCCTATCCTAGAAAATAAATGCTTGTGAACTCTGTTTCACTTGTTGATTGATTCTTTTCACTGGTTGAAATTTCGTGGGTAAATCAATTACATCCACCTTGCGGACCCAAGTGGAATTAATTTGTTAGGTTGCTAAGATGTAGTGCAATTAGAGATTTAGTTTATTTAACCCTGAAGTTATCACCTTAGAATGTGGTATAATTCAATTTAATTTTGTTTGTCTCGTTCTAGAGGCTAGAGTTACTTTTTTATATTTAGTTTGCTGATGCTGAAGCCTGAACCTTGCTCCTGTTTGTTCTATTTCTGTTTTGCTTTTACTGGAATTATGCCTTCTCGTTTTGCTTCTTTCAGGAAATGTTCAAAAGGGCCATATTGCAGCCTGGCCCGCCTGAAAGTTTTGCTTTGCAGACTGTTCAAGAAGTAATAAAGCCTCAGGTAATCCTACTCTCCCATTCTTTATAATCTAGTTTTTATCCTGTGTAATGCATAGACTTAGCTCAGAAACTGTGCCTCGCTTACTTCTCTACTGTCCAGGAGTATGTTACTTTTGGAATAACATCTTTGGTCTTTTTGGCAAAAGTTGCATGTGTCCTTCTTGGGTAGTTTTGGAATTTACTATGCAATTTCTTCTGGTGGCTTTCCTTGTGTCTTCTGGTTATGTATTGTAGCCATATCTGGAGAGTTAAAAAAGATTGGGATAATAAGCTCATGTTTTGGTTCGAATGGATGTCTGGGAACTGTTAGACTTTTAACTTCGAAGATGGAAGAGACAATATTCTTGCTGAAAGAGAAATATCTTTACTTCAGTTGTTGATTAATGATTCAATGATGATAATGTGATAGAATTTTGTTTTTTTTATAGTACAAGCCTTAGATTTCCTTTTGTGGTAATTTGCATGTAATATTGTTCAAAGCTGTGGTTGATTTTAAGTGATTGCTGTTTGACAGAAACAAACAAAATTGGCTCAAGATGAAAATCAATTCCTAGAAAATATTCTGAGGATGCTGCTTCAGGAACTTGTGGTATGTCTAATTACAGCCTTGTTCATAGATTAGTCTTTTTCATTTTATTGGTCAAACATATAATATCCATTTGCTTTATCATAATTCATTATAGACAACCTATCCTGCATTTTAGATTTTCCATTTTATTGGTCAAACATTATGATTCAGATAACCCCATACTGCCTTTCTCAGCAATTAATACATGGTTGGTTTGTAATCTTCTGTTTGGCTAAGATCTATGTAATTCATGAGAGTTTTTTTTTTTTTTAAATTGTCTTGCTATCACAAACTTAGACTTGCCACTTTGTCTTCTTGTTTACTTTTTTCCTATCATTCAAATACAGTCTTTGATTCTAAACTGGTACTGTTATCATGTTATGGTCTGTTTAAATTCAGTAATCAAAATATCCTATGCCATAGGGAAATTCTGTCCACTTCTACAAAATGAATTTATGTTGCATTTATAGTGTCCCTTTTTTTTCCCCTTCTGTCATCTCCGTTATATATGTTTATGATTTGCATTATCTTTTGTGCTCTTGTACAGTCATCTGCAGTACAGTCAGGGGAGCAAATAATGCAGTATGGACAATCAATGGATGAGAATGAAATAACTCAGGGTCACATTCCTCGTCTTCTTGGTCTGTGCGTTTTCACTTGCCAATGCATTTTTTCATGCATTATTTCATTTATGCTTCAATGTAATATATATTCTTACCCAAAAAAAAGGATCAGTGTTACAAAAACCCTAAGAAGCTAATTAGTATAGAACAACTGTCCAATCTCTTTGCATGTTAAAATTAGAAATTCCCTTGAAGTTCGTCTCATTTCACTATAGAAGTCCAGTTCACTGGCTAAACAATGCTATCTCTATGATCAATAAATGTAAATAAGCCTCTACCAACGGGGGGTTGGGTCTAGTGGAAGGGGCTAGTCTCCTACAACGTGGTGAATCTAGGTTCGAATCCCACTTGGAGAAGTGCCCACATTTAGTGTCCGACAGTGCCTTGAATAGGATTGCCTCCATTAGAGGATACCTACGGGAAACTAAAAAAAAGTGTAAATAAGCCTCCCCTTATTAAGGCTTTCCAAAGTGTTCTTGGCCAATCTTTAATCAACAGTTTTCTTGTGGCCATTTTGATAGGTTTTCATATTCTTACATTTTTTTTTATCCTTTTAAGCATATTTTAATGAGTTATAGTTACACTTTAATTGTAAAGCCATATCCCTTTCTCTTATTTGTGGTTATTTCTCTGTGGTTTTCAGACATAGTGCTATATCTTTGTGAGAAGGAACATGTTGAAGGTGGCATGATTTTTCAGCTGTTGGAAGACTTGACAGAAATGTCTACAATGAAAAACTGCAAAGACATTTTTGGTTATATTGAGAGTAAACAAGATATATTAGGGAAGGTGTGTTTTGTTTTTATGTTTCATACTTCGATAATTGGTTAATACATTTTCTGTCATTTTATTTGATCAGTTATTGCGATAAATACTTATTCGTGATTTGTATTTATCTGGGAATTTTGTGGTTGCATCTCCTACAGCAAGAGCTTTTTGCTCGGGGAAAACTTGTGATGCTGAGAACCTGCAATCAGCTTCTTCGCCGGTTGTCAAAGGTACATTGAATCCTAGATATGATCTTAGCATAAGATGTTTAAATATTTAGAACTTGGGAGTTAGGTTACTGTCTATCAACTCAAATCTTTCTGTTTCTTGCTTTGAGGATTTCTCCCTACCTCTCCTTTTGTCCTACTTCTGTAACTATAAAGTGTAACTATATCTGCTGGTTATGGTGGGCCTGAGTATAGGAAGAATTTGTCAATAAGTAAATTGCACAGTATACTCCTATTTATTTCACAATTCCATGTTTAATATGATTAACGAAAGGGAGTCTCTAATAAAAGAGCTAATGCTATAAGATCACAATTTTAGGTCAGGCCATGGTGTCTCAATATCTAATAGCGTCTATTCATCTCCTTGTGGTTGCTTGATACAATGAAACATCGGAATCTATGGCATGCATGTTAAAAGTCCAGTTAATATGTTAGTCAAAGAGTTTGTTGGTTTTTTTCTTTTTCCCAGATACTAGGATTGGGTGTAATATAAGTTAAAAGTGATGATCTCTTTTAAGGAGACGTCTTGGAGGTTTACTAAAACATACAGGAACTTGCTCTTTTAACTTCAAGGTGTTGGTCTACTGCCTTTGGGGAGTGGAGATGGGAGATGACGTTTTCATGTTATTAACTAAATGAATTTGGTCCAAACTTTTGTTGATACGGTTGATTCTAGACAGTATGCATAAATGAATTTTTCATTTGCTAGCCGTAGAGGAGAATCTAAATTTTTATATTTCTTCATGAGCTATATAACCAGACGAGCACTTGCTGACAGAAGGACAAAGAAAAACTAGTATGATTAGTGCTTAGAAAACAAGACCAATGATATTATCATGAACTTCTCTTGAAAGGTTTTATGTGAATATAGACTAACTATTAATTCTATTTGAGTCCATGAGAGTGGTGTTATGTACATTTTTCCGTGAGACTCACAAAATGTATGTTTCTCTTGTCCTCCTCCCTCTTGGTTGCATCACTGATGCAAGTGACAATTTCTTTAAATTTCAAAAATTCAATCAATTCACTCTTTAGACTTTAGAAAGAAATTTCAGTTGCATACTTCTACACCATTTTCTTTTTCAATGATTTTTTAGGACTTTATACAGAAGAAGACATTTGTGCTACTTTCAAATAAGAAAAAATTTATGTCATTATGTTTCTGTAATATTTCCAGCATGCTTACACTTTCCTGTTTGCCAATTGGAATGTATTGGTTTGATTTTATAGGCAAATGATGTGGTCTTTTGTGGACGAATTCTCACATTTCTAGCTCATTTCTTTCCACTTTCTGAACGTTCAGGTACATATTTGTTAACCCGTCTTCAGTTTGGTTTATTTTGTTTTCTTGAGTGTCTTGTCACCTTGACGTTTTTTATAAAATCCTGCAGCCTTAAATATTAAAGGGGTTTTTAACACATCAAATGAAACAAAATATGAGAAAGAACCCCCAGAAGGTACATCCTTGCTACATATTGTCTCTATTTAGATTTTTTTTTTATTAGCATAAGTACCTCAAAAAGGTCAATAACTTGCTCCCAGCTACTTATTTCTTTTTTGTCCCTTTTATTTAGGTTTATCAATAGATTTCAATTTTTACAAGACTTTCTGGAGCTTACAGGTAGGTCAAGTCCCTGAAATATGGGTCTATTCTATTCTCTTCTCCCAGGTGTAGGCTTGTTACACTACTTGACAATATTTATCTAACTTATTTTGCACTCTGATGGTGCAAAATCTAGTCACTTGTGATAATTGCTAAACCAAAAAGGCAAGCGTTGCATACTACTTTCTATTCAGTAAAATGAAGCTTTCAATTTTTATGACAGTTACTTTCTACCAATTTCCTTTTTCTACCTTGAATTTTGAACAAGAAATTAGACTCTTTGATTAGCTGTGTTTATGTCATATGTCTGTATGCATGTCATGTCATGTGTTTGTTTGTAACATGCCTGTAGGATTGAGCTTATATATATCGACCTTCATTAAGTGATTAAGCAATCAAAATATAGGCATTGATCCTCATGTATCTAGACACTTTGGTTACTTGCTATAGAAGCAATTCCTTGTGCTTTCTTACAGCATTTTTATATATGTTAACGTTTTTTGTTGTAGGAATATTTTTCTAACCCTACTTCTCTAAGTCTTGCTCCAGCAAAGTGGCAGAAATTCACATCCAGTTTGCTGGTAATCCTTTAATTTTAATGTTATTTCTTATTTCTTATGTGTGAATGTCGCATTGTAATCATCATATATTCTCTCTTCTTGAATTCTTACGTTGTAAATTTCCTGTTGTAAAGGTTGTATTGAATACTTTTGAAGCTCAACCTTTAAGTGATGAAGAAGGAAATGCTAACAACTCGGAGGAAGAGTCAGCTAATTTAAGCATTAAATACCTCACAAGCAGTAAATTAATGGGTCTGGAGGTAATCAATCTGACAAATCATTGATACTTCATGCAACATACATGTGTTTTGTTATATCATGATGTTTATGTTCTGATTCAAGAATCTCCCTTTGTTGTTATTGTTTTTTGATGATGGTGCCAAACAGTTAAAAGACCCAAGTTTTCGACGGCATATTCTTGTGCAGTGTCTCATATTGTTTGACTATCTGAAGGTAACTACTTTCTGAAGATTATGCTGTATACTTCTAGACTTTGTCAAGAACTATTTCAACTTGAAAGCTTAAACTGCTAAATGAAGGCTTATGAATAACGTATTTGTAATCTCTACTACCACAGCTTCCATGTGGACAAAGCATGGACCTACGGTCTACCTAGGCATATGGAGGCTTTGGCCTTTGATACCATGTCAAGCTTTGTTTCATGGCAGACAAAGTTTTAATTCTTAAGTGAAAGCTTATGAATAATCTTTTTCTTAATCTAACAGTATTTAATCCATACTAGTAGTCGCTGATTGCTACCTTATTTGCTTCTAGGCCCCTGGGAAAGGTGACAAGGATTTGCCATCTGAAAGCATGGTTAGTGCTGGCTACCGTAAACTTATAGGTTATGCAGTATATACATGAAACCATTGTTCTTTGCTGATGGAGGAGCATAATTATACCCCTTTTATGCACCACCTTTATTTATTTTGTTTTTCTAAATGCATCTCTTGTACCGCCATCTCCTTCTAAGTATATCGTCAGCACATGCTTTTAACTTGATGTTGCATTTGTGTTCATATAACCTATACAATTGTATTCCCTGATTTGTTTCAGAAAGAAGAGATAAAATCATGTGAGGAGCATGTTAAGAAGCTTCTTGAACTGACTCCCCCAAAAGGGAGAGCGTTTCTTCACAAAATTGAGCATATACTTGAACGAGAGAAGAATTGGGTGAGCATACTTAAGAATCTCTTCTTTGTATCTCTCTCACATAAACACTGGTTTGCAATTTATCATCAGGAGGTATTGTTTTTACTTTTCAGTTAACTATATGCTCGTCCTGAATGTTTCAGGTATGGTGGAAACGGGATGGCTGCCCACCATATGAAAAACAACCAACAGAAAAGAAAGTAATACAAGATGGGGCCAAGAAGCGGTATGTTTGTTATTTGGCAAATTGGTTATTTGTGGATTGTGGTAATGACTTAATGTCAAGGGTGTTTCAGAACTTTTACGAAAATAAGAAATTCTTATTAATGCTTTCACAAACTCCTTATTTCTGGACTTGAAGATTTATACAACAGTCTTTTTATACATGGATGATGCATTGAAGGCCTTAGTTGTCAAAACAAATCCTATCTGGTGTTTGCATACTTGCATAATACCTCATATTACAGTTGGTCTCTGTTGAATTTCCTGGAAGATCAGAGTTTCATCATGATTGCTGTGTTTCAGTACTGGTGGATCTTATATGTAGATTAATTTTCCTATGCTCAGTAAGGCCAGCTAACACAATTTTGTCTTGTCTCTAATTTCCAGCCGGCCACGATGGAGATTGGGCAACAAAGAACTTTCTCAATTGTGGAAGTGGGCAGATCAAAATCCGGTATGTGAGTCTTTGCAATTACAACTATTCCCTGGCTCTTTCCTCTTTTGAAATTCATAATTGTCAACATTGTGCAATTTGTAATTTGTATAGTACAAGTCATAACAATACACCAATATGAATTAGTTTAGCAGTGTGCGTCATGTCAATTTTGTGATTTAACCAATAGACCAAGTGAATCGCAGTTCTGTGATTTTAATGTGTTTGCGTCAATATGCTGTTTTCTCAGTTGGCTGCAAAATACACAAGCTTACGTATAAAATGTGTGTTTTGTTACTTTTTGTTTTTATAAAAACATGAAATGACACACAAATAGGGCATTTGATTGATTTAAGTTTGTCAAAGCTATTACAAAAATCATTGATGCGCCTATTATTAACATTTTAAGTTTTGGAAATGAAGTGGTTTGTGATATTTCTTCTGCAAAGGACATAAATAGGCTATCCAAATCCAAATCATTAAGATACACATATGAGGAAAAAACAAAAAGTGACTGAAAATAACATATTAAACTTTCGGAAATCATGTTTTTCCATCAACTGTTGTAGTGCTTATTGTCTTTGCATTAATTTGGTACATGACTGAAATTTATTTGTTTTGTTTACAAGCAAGTTTTTTTTTTCCCCTTTAATTCCCTTCTTTTGGTCATAACATAGATTGACTGCTTCTAAGCTAACTGTTACACGTTACTTTTTGGAAGAACAGACTGCTTTAACTAATCCTCAGCGTGTTCAAACTCCTTCCATCATGGAGTACTGGAAACCGTTGGCTGAAGATGTAAGCTGCTTAACTCCTTTTGGATCTTCAATGCACATATTGAATTTTCTTTTCCAATCTATTCCCCTTTATTATTCAGTGTTGAACGAATTGTTGTTAAATATTTTCCTTATTATGTCTAAACTATATTTTCCCTGAAACTATCAAATTACAGATGGATCCTTCTGCTGGAATAGAAGCTGAATATCATCACAAGAATAATCGGGTCAGTTTCTGGTTAAGATTCAGTTAGCTAATTTTCAACACTTTGAGATCTCACATGCTTTCCCCATTGTTATTTTATTATAAATTGGGCTTCTATTATGCAATAACTTGCATGTTAACTTTGTTGTCCGACATCTCGTCTTTGACTTCTAAGTATTATTTGATATGTTTATATACTTAATTCTTATTGCGGTATACTTTCATCATTTTACCAAAGTTTTAATTCCAAGATTTTTAGTTGGTGTTGAAGTTAGAACAATTATATCTTATATGCTGAAATTGGTTAACGGCTAACGCTGAAATTTTAACTGTTATGCTATAATAAGCATCCTAAGTTTATTGTCAAGTAATAGCTTTAATGCTTCAGAGTATTCATTTGATATGTTTCTTTGTTTATTTTAAATGCAGGTTTATTGTTGGAAAGGTCTTCGGTTTTCAGCCCGACAGGACTTGGAGGGATTTTCCAGGGTAAAATTAATTCTTTAGCCTCCAATATTTTAATCTCCTTAACTTTATTAAGTTCAACGAATTATGTTAAATTTGGTTGCAGTTTACTGACCATGGGATTGAAGGGGTTGTACCACTCGAACTGTTGCCCCCTGATGTTCGGACAAAATATCAAGCAAAACCAAATGACAGAGCTAAACGTGCTAGAAAGGAAGAATCAAAAGGCAATGCACATCATGTTGAGGAAAATCAGGTTTTTTAATCTACACCCAGCTTCCAAGTTTTTCAATCTATATATTTTAATCTTGCATATTAGACCAATAGAAAAGATATACTCTTTATCAAATGACTGATTAATCTCAACTTCTCATTTGTTGGTTGGTTATCCCTGATTGCATAGTCTCACTTGAAAAGACTGAAGAAAATCAGTTTTCTAATTCACACCCAGCGTCTGATTTTTGGCTGTATTTATATATTCAAAAATATTTTATCTATTCAATGATTATATTAAGCCAGAGCTAATACTTGAATCTTATATATCATGAGCCGCCTCATTTGGTCTTCAGCACATGGTTTAAGGAAATCTCTTTTCCTGATGTGCAATGAGATTGGACAACTCTTTCACATTATTAGGTTTTACAGGATTTTGTTATTGTATTCTATGTCAAGCTTTCCTTATATTTACTGGTTAGAGGATTTCCTATCCTCTAGCTTGGTGTAAATTCTTTTTTTCTAATGGAGTTTATTCTCTTTTCTTTTCCTGGAAAAAAGGTGTAAAAATACATTTTATTCCCCCTTGCCCTTGGAAAAAATAAAGATAAAAAAGTAAATGCATGAAATGCAGTTTCATTCCTGAAATGAAAGCAAAAACATGTAGTATGCACTAGCTAGGAACTTCGGAACTAGGCTCTCCAATACATGACAGGCGGATGTTAAATAATACGCCAATAACCTTATTGATCTCGGCATTTTACTGTTCTCCTTCATTCCTTTTGTATTAATCCCACAGTAGATTATTATGTCATATAGTGCTCACTTAGCATTATAGATATTATATGACAACTGGCTTCTTTGAATAAGCAATTATTGTTCACAAAATTTGCAGTGATTTGCATATATTTTATTCTATTCTTCCCACTTATATTCGTTTTCTCTTTCTCTCTTTCTGAGTTTTGGCGCAACGGTAAGGTTGCTACCTGATGACCAAGAGGTCACGGGTTAGCCTCTCTACAAAGTAGAGGTAAGGTTGCGTACATCTTGACCCTCCCCAAACCCCACATAGTGAGAGCCTCATGCCCTGGGCCGCCCTTTCTCTCTTTCTGAGCAAGGGACAAGGATTTAAGTTTTGCTTAGTGTCTGATCTGTAAGTAACAGATACCTCAACCATTTTGGTTCCTCATTGTTGGTTTTGCCTTGTGGAATAGATTGCTACGCCTGCAGCTGAGACCGATGGAGAAGGCGTCAGAGCTGATTCCTCGGTCACTCCTATGGAATTTGATGCTGCCACCGTTGCGGCCGTCTCTCAAGGCGGAACCCCAACACCGGATGAACTGCAGAAGCAGTGCTCAGATACCGATGGTGGTCAGGAAGCCGGACAACTGGAAGCAGATCCTGATGCTGAAGTCGAGGCCGGAATTATAGATGGAGAGACAGATGCGGATGTTGATTTAGATGCAGTTGGCTGAGAGTTTTCTGTGTTCACACTCTTAAGGATGATCAAAATTTGACTGAATGCCGGCTGTTTTCTTGACAAGAATGGCGGCAAAGTTGACCCACTAAGATTCATTTGAGACAGGAAGGAAAATTTCTGGGTTATATAATGATTTAGAAGTAGCTGCTGTGGTCTAAAAGTGGAATCATTATTTTATCTTTATCTGACAAGTGTGCAAGCTATAGGTTGTAGAGTAAACTTAACTTTTAGTCTCTAAATATATCCCAAAATTATGATTTAGTCTCTTGATATTGTAAGTACATTTTTTGGTCCTTGATTTTCTTACAAATGCCAACTATTTAATCTTTAAATTATTGTCCGTATGGACTAAGTAGTTTATGTTTATAAATAAAAACAGAAATTAAAAGTGTAATTTTAATATTTAGGGACTAAATTGAAATTTTGAAACATTTAAAAATTAGAAAATAAATTTCGTCTAGGTTGTAAATGCACTTAAGAACGTTGACAAATTTACATTCATATATAATTAATATAATAGGTAAATTATTCTTTGGTACCATGTGGTTTGATCTCATTCCACTTTGGTACCCAATAGTTTAAAATGTGACACTTTGGTACTATGAGATTTTCATTGTTACCCATTTGGCATCCTGAACAGTTTTTCCGTTAGTTTTGGACAGAATTTGGCATGTGACCTGTACGTGCGCTCATTAAAACTCAATTTTGTTTATCATTTTGCTACAACAAAGATCAAACATTCATTAAATCAAAATCAATATGTCATAATCGGCCATACACTATCATTAATTTAAATCATAAACAAGCATATAAAGATGCATACTGTCATGCGTTTGATTTTTGTTGTTGCAAAATGTTGGACAATATTGAGTTCTAGTGAGCCCATGTACAGATCACGTGCTAAATTTTGTCCAAAACTAACAGAAAAATTGTTCAGAGTACCAAATGGGTAACGATTAAGACTTCAGGGTACCAAAGTGTCATATTTTAAACCACATAGTACTAAAGTGGAATGGAGTCAAACCACAAGATATCAAAGTGTAATTTATCTTAGAATAGAGACTAGTATTTCACAATTAAGCTCAAATAGAGACTGGTATTTCACAATTAAGCTCATGTCTTTTGGCATATATGTAGCACCTTCTCTCATTGGATTTTATCAAACGAGGTAATCCCAAGAGATAATTGAGGCAATTCTAGGCTTCTAGCTATTGAAAGTACAAAAAAGTTGTTGACTTTAGATTTATTTTTCTCTTTTTCTTCCTTTTTGTATTTCCAAAATATAAAATAGATAATATTAATTGAAGAGACTATTTATTGGAGTTTCTGAATTTAAATATCTTAAGGGTAGTTCTTTTGCAGTTCAAAATTCTTTAGATTCGAGTCTCTTGAAATTAATGACTTGGGGCATTTTATAAATATTTTATTCTTAAAAGAATTCAAGAAAAAAAAACGAATTTTTCATAATATAGCAGATGTGATGAATTGATACGATTTTTTTTAATATTTAACTTTTTTTATAAAAATGCATAGATTTTAAGAACATTAATAGCACCTCGAGAACTGTATTTGATTTTGACAGTTAACTGCAGTCTTCAAGATGCTATCATTTGTCATTTTTCTTAAAAATTATGTGACTTATAAAAAAAAATATATCAAAAGTCAAATCTAAAACATGTGAATTCAAACTTAATTTTTTTCTTTAAATTTTGGAAGAAAAAAAAAAGTATAATTAAAGTGTTATTCCTTATTAGAATATATATATATATATATAAATTTAGAAACCTGTTTATTCCTAATAAGAGTAATTTGTTATAGAGAATAAATATTGTATAAGCATTTTAAAAATATAACTATAACTAAAATTGTTTTTTCATTTTTTATTTGTTTCGTTTTTTTATAAATAATTAATCATTTTTTTTTACATATGAATGTCATTTCTTTACAATAGCATCCTTAATTTTTCGATATTTTATTTCAACTATCTTTATATAAAGTTCTTAAATAACTTATATTTTTATAATTTCAAAATATAAATAACCTACTTGTAAAACTACTAGTTCATGTCTAGTATAGGGAAAACCCTCTGCATTGTTGGCCAAAAAAAAACCCTCTGCATTCTTTTTCTTTTCTCCCTGTTCTTCAAATAATTTTCTTTCTTGCATGTGTTTACCTGATGTTATACAGATTATTACAGTGACATCAAAAGGTTAACTAACATCAAAAAGTTGCTAAAAATACAATAATCCATTATAAGTTGGAAGACAATAATATATATTAAATGATCAAAGCTTCATTTTAGTTTCTTATAAAATACTTTTAATTTTATTTAGATGAATTAATCTTTCCTAATTTACATATTTATAAATTGATCTATTATTAAATTTAACTTTTTTTTATTAATGTTGAGATAAAACTGATAACTCGCTAATGCAATATATTAATTCAATTAAAAATACAAATAATAAAATTAAACTTAATAACTGATAAATTTTTAACAAATTATAAATTAAATTGAAAAGAAACATTCAACAAAATTAAAAATAAAATAGCTAATTAACTATAACTAAATATATGAAATTAATTTTAGTATATATTAAATCAAGTTATATAATTCCTATTGCAAAAGAGAGAAAAAAAAAAATGAGAAGTGTTTGGTACTGAAAACTACAAAGTAGGACAGGGTAAGGTCTTACCTTGAGTTCCAAAGAGGTGAGATGGTGAGAAGTTGGAAGATGCTGGAATCTGCAAAGAAAGAAGCATAGGGGGTTTCTGCGATTCTTCTTCGATGATTAAGTCAGTTAGGTATCTAAGAATATGTGGAATTACGTAGGAAGAAATGCATTATCTTTGTTAAGGGGTGTGTGGTGCTATTTATACTCGAAGGAGTTTTTTGGGTTTTGAGTCGTATAAGGTATGTCCTTGATGTTGACAGGCACGTGATTAGGGTATATAACGCGAGTGATAACTGTCAAATCCGGAGTGTCAGACTTAGACGACTAACATGCGTTTTTCTGATAACTTTAAACAGAGTAGGTGGAAGCACTAAATGATTATACTCTGCACTTAAGTGAGCATTTTTTGGCTATCGTAACTTGCTTTATTTGTGAAAGTACATTGTGATTTGGTTGGTTT
The DNA here is from genome assembly GCA_003254925.1 of Chamaecrista fasciculata. Classification (NCBI taxonomy): domain Eukaryota; kingdom Viridiplantae; phylum Streptophyta; class Magnoliopsida; order Fabales; family Fabaceae; genus Chamaecrista; species Chamaecrista fasciculata. The sequence continues at coordinate 64,924 of QANZ01041267.1, read as the reverse complement.
TACTTTTCCAAAGTTGTCTCTCCACATCGAATGTCAAAATCATCGCATTTAATATTTGGAATGCTGCATTTATTGTGGCATAGTTTGTTTTATCGTGAGGTCATGTCTTTTAGGCTCGAGATACATTTAGTCGAGTTTCTTTTGTGATTTATAAATTATGTAATTATGTAATTAAGTACAATCACAAGCTAGCGTTGAGTTGTAGTTCTGATTGAGGGACCTAAATTTGAGTTATAGGATTGACTTTATTGAAAGTGTAATAAAATTAATTTTCACTTACGGATAAATGGAAAAATATATATTTCTAAGAAAAAAAAAAAAAAGAAGAATCTTCATGTTAAAAGGATGGGGAGTTGGGGACCAACGTACGGTAATTTTATTTTATTTCACCAACAAATAATAACGATGATAAGTGAGTGAGCCTCAATCACAAAAAAGAAAGCTCCAAAAGTAAAGGCCACGTGGGGTCCACACACCCACACACACGGGTGAAACACGTGGGCTCCACTTTTTTGCTGTTACCCAAGTTTTAGGCTTATAGGTTATATAGCCAATGCACTGAATCAAATGAAATCGACTAAAATCATATTTTAGTCCTGTACATATTATTGTTTCTTTCAACTTGGTACTTCACAAATTTTTTTTTTCAAATTTAATCCCTCACAAATTTGTTTATTTTGATTGTCAGTCCCTTATCTAATATTTAACTAATTTAGTGACATATTATCATTAATTAAAAAAGTGACATTGTTAATTTTTCATTAATTAATGATATAAATATTATCTGAGATACAAATAAATTTTTTTTTATATTAACAAAATAAATTTATTTAAAATATGAAAATTAATATATTATCTTCAATTAATGGTGTTCCATCATTAATTTAGTTAAAATTTACATAATATGAGATTAAATTAAAAAAAATGAATAGATATAAGAACCAAAATAAAATTTGAGTGAAAATGAATATGGACGAAAATTCTACAATCTCTTCTGGCATCACGCCGTTACGGAGACTTCCCATCTGAGGGTATCTCGTAACGGAGAAATTTTTGGCGGTAAAAATAACCTGCCCACATGACGTGTCGATCTCCCATTGGCTGGCGATGTATGCATGTATGTCGGGCATGGTACACATGCCATTATGATCCATGTTATTTTTCCCGCGCGACCAAACAGAGGGTTTCCCAAAGAAGGCCAAATTTTAGAGAGAGAAGAAAAGTGAAGAAGAATAGAGAGAGAGAGAGATAGGGTTCTTCTTCTTCTTCAGAGTCTAAAACCCTAATTGTTCGATTCGATCCGTAAATTGCGTCGTCGGGCTACTTGGATCCATTGGTTGTAGCTGTGAGCTTAGGGATCAGACTGTACTCCACTCGTTGTTGTTGGTAATCTGCTGCGATTTTTTGTTTTTTTTTCTTTTCTCCTCCTCAAATCTCGTGTCGGTAAATTATCTTTTGGAACGGAGTGTATTATAATTTGGCAAAATTCACAATTTCCAAGCCTTTTTTTGTTTGGTTTACTTGTAAAAATGAGAACTTTACCTTAAATGTGTTCGTTTGTGAGAATGCTAGTAAGTGCTAGTGAATTTACTGACCTTTTGTTTACGCGGGAATTTGTGTGCTTATTTGCCCTACAGGTGTGTGATCTGGGTCTCTACCGGAAAAAATTAGGGTTTCCATGAGTCCACCTGCTGAAGAGAACATGGAAAATAAGAAGCCTTCGGCTGTCTCAGCCAACACTTCACAGGTTGATGGCGAACATTGTGACTCCACTGATTCCAGATTCACTGAATTCTGCAAGGTTCTTGTCGTCTTATTTTCTCAACAGATCGTCTCTGCTCTATCTTATCTTCTACTTTTTTTAATTTTTCGTCTCAAGTTTCTTCTTTTCTCTGGCATGGGGTTTAATTTGTATTTTGGGCATTCAAATATATATGTTTTTTGCCTTGTATGTTTTTTTATTTTATTTCTTTATTTATGTTATAATTCGGTAGAATGTATTTATAGTAAGTTAGCATTTTTAAGTTCTGGTAATGCTTATCACAGTACATAAATATGTATTGGGTACCATGAACGTTTTTGGGTAATATCGAAGAGGAAATGTTACACATACAAAGGCATACATTATCTCCTCTGTAAATGATGTTACAATTAGCTATGATACAACACTCATCTACATTTTCTTTGTTTATTTGGCTCACTATTTGCCTCTGCTGAGGTAATGATTGTCATTTAGTAAGATATTTTTCTACAAAACTTTGTTAATATGATATTAGTTACTTAATCAAAATGCATTTGCGCCAGTGAAATATTGTTCTTCATAATCTAGATTGCCAAACTGATCTTTTCACTTGATGGAAGTGATAGGCCTAAAATAGAAGAAAAATTCACTTATAATTATGTTTCTGCATCCTTACATTGTATGTTGCCTCACCCATAAATTAAGATTTTTTGACATCTGATTGCACATTAATTTGTTTTTTTTCAATGACAGAATGGACTTTCATTGGATGAGGAAATTTGCCGACAAGCAATGAAGATGTTCAGAGAAACCAAACATCTTCTACTGACAAATATTTCATCTTTAGGGAACGGAACGGTACATTAAAAAAAAATCTTTAATAACCTTTAACTTGTGAATCCCTTGAATGAATTTTTAATGTGGCATGTTGCATATCACTGTTTCAGCATGAAGAAGCAGAACGGTATTGGTTTTCATTTATTTTATACACTGTCAAGAGATTGACTGAGAAGAATGGAGACAGTGAGAAGGAAGGGACTGATAGCAATGGGCTTACCTTGTGCCAGATATTGAGAAAGGCAAAGCTAAGGTATATTACTGTTCTTCCCTTGTTCATGTGTTTGTAATTGGTTCCTTTATTTACTGTTGTCATCTATCTTGTATTTTACAGCATCATGGACTTCTTCAAAGAACTTCCTCAGTTTGTTGTTAAGGGTGGTCCAATTTTAAGTAATATATATGGTGCGGATTGGGAAAACAGGCTTGAGGTATTGACTAAGCAGATATTTATTACTACAATTTTGCATTTTTTTTTCCCTTTTGCCTTGGGGTGATGGTCTTTATTTTTTTCCCCCATTATTTAGTAACTGTTTTCCCCTTGAACTTTTCTTTTCATATTTCTCTATAAGGCAAAGGAGTTACAGGCCAATTTTCTTCACATGAGCATTCTTAGCAAGTGAGTAGCACATTATCTGTATCTTCTTCAGTTATTGTCTGAAGGGCACTCTGCCTTATCAATGAACTTGGAGATAATTGAATTTCCTTCGTTCACTTTCTATTTTATGTAATCTTAACTGTTCAAGTCAACATTCTATTATCTTACCCTTTTTGGATTCTTTTTTTATTTAATAGTTACCGATGCATTAAATCTTATGATTTAATTGGTTTTAGATTAATATATATAGTTATCTAAATTTCCCTTCTCCCAGATATTTTTCATCTCAAATCTAGTAAATTTCTAACACTTATTATTTCTGAAGGCTTTTGTCTCTCTTCATTCACATTTTTGTGATATTAATTATTATGTTTCGTTTAAATTTTTTATCATCATGAGCCAGGTCGAGAGTATGGGATTTTGGGGGGTTGGGGAGAGGGAATATGGTCTTTCACCTTGTTGTGTCAAATGTTATTATTTCTTGAGAAAAAAGGTACTCGGTAGTAATAGTACACTTTAGGGGGCACAAAAAGTACCAGCTATTGGTGGATTAGGGCAAATTTGAATACTAAGCCTTTAGAAATCTATAGTTAACTTATTGGAAACTAAATATCTATTCATGAGAGATACGACAAAGGTTTTACGTTGGCTGTCGTCTGCCTAACACAACCCTCCTCTTTTACACGGGCTTGGGACCGTCAATGTAGCATAAGCAAACACAGGCATTTGGAAACTAAATATCTAATCTGGAAAAATATTATTTGTATTTGTGATCATATAATTTATACTGCTCTTTAGCATTTAGGGAAAGCACATGTATAATTGTTTCGTTTAGCCATAATTTTTGTTTTAAGGTTTTTCTTGTTGTGTACTTGCTGATCTTTCCTATTTTTTTTTTGAGTATATCGTCACTCATTTGAATCAAGTACCATATGCTTTTTTACATTATATCTTATAACTATGGTGGTGCCAGGTATTATAAACGTGCATTTGGAGAGTTCTTCTTGGCAAATGATGCAAATATTGAAAAACAATCATCTGTTTCTGTCACTGCTGATTATGTATCACAATATCATCGTTTTGGATGGTTGCTTTTCTTGGCTCTTCGCGTTCATACCTTTAGCCGGTTCAAAGACTTGGTGACTTGCACCAATGGTTTAGTTTCTATATTGGTCAGTTAAATTCTTGAATACTTTATTGCATTTTTTGTATCTCCTTTCATATATTGCATATTATTTTTCGTCATTCTTTTTGAAATTTAGAATTGTCACTGGGGCTGCCATGTGCATATATTTGTCTTTGTCATGTACATTTGAAAGCTTCCATTTTTTAATTTTTAATTTTTTCCTTTTAATGATCAATTGAAAAGGAAAGAAATAGTTTCTTATTTGCTCGGTACTTTTTTGGCAGGCTATCTTGATTATTCACGTTCCTGCTCGCTATAGAACTTTTAACATTCATGACACTTCGCGCTTTGGTAATACTCTTCGTTCTTTATCCATCTTTTGTATAAAGTTATTGTGCTTTTCTCAAGTGCATATTCCCTTGTGGGCTATTGTGGATCTAGGTTTCTTCTATCTGTTCTAATACAATGTAAGTTATATCAGTTAAGAAAAGCAGCAAGAGTGTGGACATCATTGCATCACTTTGCAACATCTACGACACTTCTGAGGATGAGGTGAGGAAAACCATGGAGAAGGCCAACAATTTAATAGCAGAAATTTTGAAGAAGAAGCCTTGTCTGGCATCTGAATGCAAAACTGAAACACTAGAGAATATTGACAAAGGTTCATTTGATAAATTGTCTTGTCTTGTGTTATATATATGTTAACCTCTATCGGTGATCTGATGATGCTCCTCTTCATTTACAGATGGTTTGGTCTACTTTAATGATCTTATGGAGGAATCATCTCTCCTATCCTGTTTAAATATCTTGGAAAAAGATTATGATTATGCAATTCGTAACAAGGGTGAGCTGGATGAGAGGTTGTTCATCAATGAAGAGGACTGCTTATTAGCTTCAGGAAGCTTGTCTGGAGGTTCAATGTCTAGTGGTGTCAAGGTACATTTAAATTTTAAAGCACAATTTTTCTCAACTCTACTATTGTGTGTAAGAGAATACTTCTGAATATATTTAATTGTTCCCTGTAGAGGAAATTTGATTCATTGGCATCTCCAGCAAAGACAATTACAAGTCCACTTTCTCCCCAACGGTCTCCTGCATCTCATGCAAATGGCAGTAGTGCGAATTCAAAGATGGCTGCCACCCCTGTAACCACTGCTATGACTACTGCTAAGTGGCTTCGTACTGTCATATCTCCACTTCCATCAAAGCCGTCACCGGAGCTGGAAAAATTTCTAGCATCATGCGATAGGGATGTTACTAGTGATGTAGTGCGCAGGGCACAAATTATATTGCAGGCTACATTTCCTAGCAGTCCTCTTGGAGAACGATGTCTAAGTGGAAGCCTTCAAAGTGCAAACCTCATGGACAATGTTTGGGCAGAGCAACGAAGACTGGAAGCCCTGAAGTTATATTATAGGGTCTTGGAGGCAATGTGTAGAGCTGAAGCCCAAATATTGCATGCAACAAATCTAACCTCGTTATTAACTAATGAGAGGTTCCATAGATGTATGCTTGCATGTTCTGCAGAATTAGTCCTCGCAACACATAAAACCGTAACAATGTTGTTTCCTGCAGTGTTGGAGAGGACTGGAATTACGGCATTTGACCTTAGTAAGGTGATAGAAAGTTTCATAAGACATGAGGATTCTCTGCCAAGAGAATTGAGGCGACATCTCAATTCATTGGAAGAACGACTTTTGGAGAGTATGGTATGGGAAAAGGGTTCCTCAATGTATAATTCTTTAACTGTTGCTAGACCGTCCCACTCTTCAGAAATTAGTCGTCTCGGATTGTTAGCTGAACCAATGCCATCATTAGATGCAATTGCAATGCATATTAACTTCTCTTGTGGGGGGTTGCCCCCTGTACCTTCCTTGCAGAAGCTTGAGACTTTACCAAGTAATGGTTCTTTTTTGTTTGATCTTTCTAGTGGTTTTTTACTTCCCATATAAATCATAGTTTATTAGACCTTGGAAAGTCTGATTTTTTTATAATGGCGCAAAAAATTCCTCCTCTTCCTCAAAGGAAAAGTTTATGTTGAAAATCCATGGTTTTTACAGCTTACTAACATATGTGTCGAACCATCTCAGATCAGAATGGGGATACAAGGTCTCCAAAGCGTCCGTGCACAGAATATCGAAGTGTTTTAGCTGAACGAAATTCCTTTGCATCACCAGTGAAGGATCGGCTTCTGGCTTTCAGCAACCTTAAGTCAAAGCTGCCCCCTCCTTTGCAGTCAGCATTTGCAAGGTATACTTTAATTTTCAGTTCTGTAGAGACAATCTATGTTTCTTGCTCTGTATTGAACAATCGTTGTATCTTCTTTGCAGTCCAACTAGACCAAATCCTGGAGGTGGAGGGGAAACATGTGCCGAAACCGGGATCAATATCTTTTTTGGAAAGGTATTGCACCTTTATGATACGATAAATTTCAATGATTTCATCAAGATTTTGATGATTTAACAGCTTCGTTTTGTTGTTCTTAACTTCTTATAATTCTCGGTTAAGCATGTACATATATTTTGTACTTCCTGTGTCTCCCAGATTGTTAAGTTGGCAGCAGTCAGAATAAGTGGTATGGTTGAAAGGCTACAATTGTCTCAGCAGATAAGAGAGACTGTATACTGTCTTTTCCAACAAATTCTAAATCAGAAAACGTCTCTCTTCTTCAACCGCCATATTGACCAAATCATTCTCTGTTGTTTCTATGGAATTGCAAAGGTTTTTTTTCTTTTCAGAAAATTTGGTTTCTTCAAACTACACTTCAGATTTTCGGTGTTCTTATTCTATTCTGTTCTGCAGATTTCTCAACTGAACCTAACTTTTCGGGAGATCATTTACAACTATAGGAAGCAACCGCAATGCAAGCTACAAGTTTTTCGCAGTGTATTTATTGATTGGTCATCCTCACGCCGTAATGGGGTATGTAATCAAATTACCCTCTTGCCTTTATTTTCTGAGAAGTCTGACCTTATAAATGATTTTGAAGCAGAGAACGGGACAGGACCATGTTGATATCATTACATTTTACAACGAAATATTTATTCCCTCTGTAAAAGCTTTGCTGGTTGAGCTTGGTCCGGGGGGAACGACTACAAAAGTCAACCGTATGCCTGAAGCCAACAGTAACGGTGATGGTACATTCCTGTCTCACAAGTTATTAAATTTTATATCTGTTTTTCTGTTATGCAGCTCCAGCAATCTGATTACTCTTATCCTTCTTATCACTTTCCAGGCCATTTAGCTCAATGTCCGGGATCTCCCAAAATCTCAACATTCCCTAACCTTCCTGATATGTCCCCGAAAAAAGTATCTGCTGCGCACAATGTATATGTCTCTCCGTTGCGGTCATCCAAGGTACTTCTTTAGTTGTTTCTTCTCAACAAAGTCAGATGGCAAAATGATTTTCCAATTAAAACCATACATGGACCCCTTCATTTGACTTGCAATGTATGCTATTTTCTGGTCAGATATTTGCTTTTTCATAATAGGCAACTAGTGTTGTCTCACTGCATGATTTTAATGCTTGGATTCAAATTGGATTGAAATACCATGGTTTATTTTCTCACTTTAAGCTTGTTCATTCATTATCTGCTCAGATGGATGCTCTAATATCTCATAGCTCAAAAAGCTACTATGCCTGTGTTGGAGAGAGCACCCATGCATATCAAAGTCCTTCAAAAGATCTGACTGCTATCAATAACCGTTTGAATGGGTATGCTTTCCTTTACAACTTTTAGACATTTCAAGTATGAAAGTCCTTTTATCGAAAATTTTTAGGCAGGCCTAATCCATAGATTTTTTAGTGAAGGCAATCATGAATAAACTAGTAAGCATGCCAAGCACACTTGAAACTCACATTCTGACTTGCTTTAATATTTTTCATTAGCTTGAACTATCTACTCATCTGTGGTAAATCAAATCTATCTAAGAATTTAGTTTATTATTTTTAGCGCCAAAGCTGATGTCTTTATCTTCTCTCATTCTATATTCAGTGGGAGATAAATAAACTAAACCAATAAAGAATTTAGGATTTGGTCAAGTTGTTTTTGGGGGGGAAAACAAGTGTTAGCCAGATTTTTGGTTAATGTGAAATATTGTCAGTTTTGCATATTAATTTGCACATTAATCCGCAAATGTGTTTTGCTTTTTCATGTTATACTGTTGTGTTTTGCACTCGGATTGTCTCACTTTAACAACTTCACTCAATCTTCACTTTAAGGATCTAGTCACACCAATAATGAATAACATGTCAGATATACTTTTTAGTTTGATCTATATATTAGAGATGTTTATATGTCTATTCATACTTATGTTTTCAAGGCCAAAAGCTTAGGTCATTATTTGCTCACATCCTATGTTTAGCGAAGAAAGGTAATACAAACCAGTTATGGATAAATATGTTTTAGCAATGGAAGGTGAACTATTCACAAGAAGCTCATCAGACAAACTTAGGGCCTGACTGATTCTGTTATTGAAAAACTGTTTTTGATTTTTAAAAAATTGTTTGTGATGGCTTAGTTTTTTATAACAATATTTAAAAAGTAAAAAGCAGAATGTTATTTTTAAAGTTCAGAAAACAAAAACTAGTCAAAAAATGTGTTTTGTATTCTGAAAACAAATATTAATTAATGTCAACAGTTGATTTTCTTTTCTTTTTTATCTTTAAAAACACATTTTTAAAATCAAGTTCAAAAATTGTTTTTAAATCCACAAAAGTAGAAACAAAATCAAACAAGCCCAAAGAAGATCAGAGTTGATTGATATTCTGGTTTACAAACTAGATACATGAATTAATAACTCATTCCCTCAAAGTCGTGAAACTACTACATTTTTATCCTTTTGTTTCTACAAGTTAGTCCTTAAATAATAGACTTAAGCGACTAACTTGTATTGTCTCCACGACTTTCAGCGACTAAAATTTGTGAACTAGAATTTTAGAAATTGAGTTGCCAAACTCGTGTATCCTTCAGGAACGAAAATGTATGTTTGCTTCTTTTAAAGTGAGAAAGCTGATACTGTTTTCTTTTATGTTTTAGCACGAGGAAGGTGAGAGGTCCTCTGAACTTTGACGATGTTGATGTTGGGTTGGTGAGTGACTCCATGGTTGCAAATAGCCTCTATCTTCAGAATGGAAGCTGTGCATCCTCATCAGGTGCAACAATGAAGTCTGAGCAGCCAGACTCATGAAGAATTAAAGCAACTTTTGAAGAAGGTCTTGTCTTCTTGTTGATTGTTGTGTATATTCTACTTCTACTTTTTGATTCTTCTTCATACACTTAATTTAGTGCATAGCAGTGAGTGTTAATGACACACGAGGGTAGAGGATGAGCAGTGCATATTATTGTAGAATGCCGCCACTGCCCAGCTATGTTGGTTGTTAGTTCCTTTGTGTATGTGATGAAGTGCAAAATGTAGTAGGTCTCTTGTTAGTTAAATTAAATAAAAGTTTCTTGTTTTTCTTTTCCCTTCTATTCTATTTTATGGGGTCATTTCTAAAGCTAAGAAAATAATGTTTAAGCATTTTTAAGTATCAGAAATTGATGTTTTTTTTTAATTATGTTTAACGTTAAGAAATAAAATTTCATAAGAGAGATTGAACTTTCAGAAGATTCAAAAGCAGTTATTTATGTTACATGTCACTCTAAAGTCTATATGTAGATATGAACGTATACCCATTATTCAGCCACTTAAAAATATAGTAAATTACACTTTGATATTTTGTTCTATGGATTGATTTCACTTTAGTATCTTGTTCTTTCAAAAGTAACATTTTGGTACATGTTCTTTGCACTACCTTATTTTTTCAAAAGTAAAATTTTGGTACCATGTTTTTTGCACCATTAATATCTTTATTTTCAAAGGTAAATAAAGATAGAATATGGTAACAAATCCTGAAAGAACATGGTACCGTACCAAAGTATTAACGGTGCAAAGAATAAGATATCAAAATGTCACTTTTAAAAAGAACATGGTACCAAAATGTTAATGATGCAAAAAATAGGATACCAAAGTGTTACTTTTAAAAGAACATGATATCAAAGTGAAATCAGTCCATAGAACAGGGTATCAAAGTGTAATTTACCTTAAAAAGATTGTGAAGTTCGTTGTTTTTTATTAAATGATTAAAATAATATTATTTTCGTCACTAAACTTGAGTTTTTGGATATTTGTTGGCCGATTATTAGTAACATAGACGGAATGACTATTTGTTTTTTACAGCTAAAAATTAAAATAGCTAACTAGTGATCCAAAAGTGGGTGCGTATTCGAAGCTCTACTTTATGAAGTACTTCCACTAACAGTTCCTTTCTTCCATGTGTAGTATTTATTTATTATTTAAGAAAAATATTTTTTTATGATGGTGAGTTAAAATTAAAATCATGTCATCGTTGCCAGGATTTCCCTTACTCCCGAATTTCATTGAATAAAGAAAATTTATTTTACTTTAACTCTACTTACAATTTTGTTTTTTAATATATTTTAAAGTAAAAAATCATTTTAGTTTCTCAAATATCTGCAAGATCTATTTACTCATTCAAACATCTGTAGTTTTTCCCACACGCTTAATCTCATTTTTTATGTGACATTTTATGTTATATTTAAGTAGTCCTCGAGAAATAAAATCAAAACAAAAACTTTCAAATACTAAACAGAATTATAATTATACACACTAATGACTTTACATGGTCACTTGGTCAGTATACAAATATTATTTTCCAATTTTAAATTATAAAATTACTTAAAATGACATTTTTTTTTATTTTACAAATAACAATTAATTTAATAGTGAGAAGTTAAATTAACTTTTTAACCTCTCGCTACTCTGTTTTTTACAAATTAATTTATTATTTTTAAGATTCTTTTATATATGCTATATTATTTTTTTTATTAATTTTACAAAATAGATCATCAGAAGTATCCAAAATCATATAAATTAGATAGGTCAAATACTCATTTTGGTCTATTATTTTTGTCTCAATCTATTTTGGTCCATTATTTTTCAAAAAATTTCAAATCAGTTCATTATCTATGCAACTTTGGTTCAAAAGATATATTGTAAGATGTTCTATCTCTTTTTCCGATTTTTGATGACATCTGACTTGGTGTCTCTCATATATGTCCATTTTCCTCTTATGCACGACATTTTTGAATGACATAAACTTTGCTTTAGAAATAGTTGATTTGCAAATTTCATTTTATAATCAAATATATTGCTCTTTTTTCTATTATTTTCGAGGGGAAAAAGAGTTACGTCATTAAAAAATATCATGCAAAAGAAGGGACAAGAGAGAGAAGCCAGGTCAAGTACTACATCCAAAAAATAAAAGAGACTGAACTTGAACGTATGACCATTTTGAACCAAGTTGCATAGATAATAGACCAATTTAAACTTTTTGAAAGATAATGGACCAAAATGAACTTTGAAGCAAAGATAATGGACCAAAATGACCATTCAACCTATTAGATATAATTGATACTAAATTATTTTTGGCAAATTTGGAATTCCAGGGTAAGCAGCAAGGGCTTTCAACTTTCAACATTCAACAATTGAAAGGTGAAGCTAGTGAATGCTAAAGTTAGCTTTGATATAAACAATGACAATGCAGCAAAGCAGAGAGAGGCAGAGCAGAATATATATAGCTAAAACCATTAGAGCAGCCAAACAGATAGTCCTATCTCACAAATTATTTAAAGATAATTTAGCATGCCCCCAGCATTTAAAACCATCATCCTACCTACCTGGCTACCCATTCCTCAAATTCCCAATGGGTTCTCCAGTCAACAAGTCAGCTTTACAGGTTGAAGCTCTCTCTCTCTCTCTCTCTCTCTCTCTCTCTCTCTCATTCACAAAGACTACTTCAATGTTTAAGCAGATACTGTAATAAGCATATGAGCCAACTATTTTTGACCATTAGGAGATGACGCTACTACTTTCACCATCCACTGCTACTACTATCACCATCATCCACTTTTACTCTCACTTTTTTCTTTTTTTTTTCTTTTACTTTCAACACAGGACATAGAAGAAAACTTAGGAGTTGACTATAGCAGATCATCATGATCATTTATAGTTAGGTAGCAGAAACCCATTCAAAGTATTGGCAGCGGGCGCCTCTAGTTGCGGTCCAATTTCCACACCCGAAGAAGTAGCTCCCTTGTTTCGGTCCTGGCTTCCTCACCATTGCTTTACTGCTTTTCACCCCACAGTAGCAGTGAGGCTGATACTGAAACATTGGCGAATTCACATGCATGTCCTTTGCGTTCTGAGGGTAATGAGGCGCGACACTCGGTTGCTCCGGTGACAGCTTCCATGTCAAAGATTGATCAGCAGTCTGCCACATTATGTTGTTAGTGATAGAAAATTTGAAACCCCGATGCATGAGGAGTGCCAGCAGGCGAGCAGTATTTTTGGCATCGTCCAACCCACAGTGAGCACGGCCCTGCCAGGCCAAGCCGGCCATCTGAACAGCTTCCTTCAGGTTGCACCTTGCAGGACCAAATACCTCACGGAAAGGAACCTTTAAGTTGATCCATCTGGTTAATTTAACAGAAAAGGTAAAGTAAGTTGGAAATCAAATCTAAATAAATGTGAAAGATGTATGAGTTTTAAAGGCAGTTTGTACTGGTTAAAATAAGGAGGCTTCCGTATTTTCTTGAAACGGCATTCAGATTCCAGCATCACCCGACAGTCCCAGTTAGACCATGTAACCACAGCAAAGTTAGTGTTCTTTATTCCCTTCTTCTCAAGCCATTTGTCATGCCTCAGGAGGGCCTCGCTCAGTGTAACACCTCTGTCCACCTGAACCATATAGTACGAATATAATAAACAATCTACACTCAGACCAGAATAAACAGGAAAGTAAAAATATCAAGGAACTAAAGCTAGCTGAGGTTCAATGGGTTATGTTCAAATTCTGGTCATACTACAACTGGGCTTCAAATACAGAATCAAATAGTCTTCTCCAAGCAAAGTTATTCTCATTTTGACTATAAATTCAGACTCATTGTGTCTTAGGGATGCTGGATTGCTGGTCATTTTAGCTTTCATTCATACCATCTAAATCCTAAAACAGATTATGAGAACAAAGTATAAGAGTTGAAGTACTGATTTGACCAACCTCCTCTTTCCCAAAAAATAGAAAAAAATATCAAATAGGCAAAATACTAGGGCACGATTAAGAACTTGACCAACTAAAACCCAGTATCTTATTCAGAAACAAAAATACTAGGTAAAAGCACATTATGATCTGCTATGATGAACAATCAAATAGGGTGCACAATAAAGTGTTCCCTTAGGTGTATCGAGGGAAATTTTGTCACTTAGTAATAATAAGTTATAAGGGACAAAGTCATCAAGTCAAAAACATTATCTGAAAAATCTGCATATGATGCCTTGTTCAAATATAACGTAACACACCTGGATTTGCTGAATACCAGTCAGATCCTTGCAGAAATCACTCAGAAGTTGATTGCAGGTGGGCCTCACATATGTCTGGAAACATGCTTCCAGCTGGCCAGTCACACTATTCACTATGACAGATGGAAACTCAATTATTTCTTGAGGGTGGGGATTTTTTTCCTTGTCACAGGTTGCCTCAAAGTCTATGACCACAAAATACTGAAATTCTTGATATTGGAAGTCAGGAAGGTAACCCTGAGTGAACATATTGAACGGAACATACTGAAATTGATTCTCAACAGGATATGGGTAGTAGAAAGGACTCTCAAAAGCATTCATTTGGCAATGATTCACGTTTTGAGAGTTAAAATGATAGGTTGACCAGGCACTGTAATCATGGTGATAGGTGGGTTTGCCGTGAAATACACTGGAAGGCTTGAGAAACTCGCTGCCTGTTGGACAGTCAGATTCAGTAACATCCCCAGCCGGGTGAGTAACAGGTTTAATTTTAAGCTCAGCAAAGCCATCCTTAGAATTCCCATTATATTGTAAGTTGCAAGGGAATCCCTTGCTCTGGAGGCACTTTAGAGGTGCCTCACATATCTTTTGCATATTTTCTACATGAAAAGAAGTAGGTAACAACATGAGATGAAGAGAACAAGCTATACAAATCATCCAACAAAACTTCATGTCTCCAAGATTATAACTAGACATATTAAAACTGTTTGCAGAACGAGGACTATACACTAATGCTTCTCCTAAAATACTATTTCATAAAGGTCAAAACAAGAAAAAGTATCAGCTTATTGTGAAAACAATGATGTAGTTTTGACTTTTGATATAATAAACAAAAGAATTGCTCAAGCATCCAAAGACATCTCCCAACAATAAAGACAGCCTTTCTCACAGACAACAATACTTAGATATTATGTTATTTAGGAGGGTAATGCAAACCAATAAAAGAAAGCAGGAACAGAGATGGTAAATACTTGGTCATTGCCAGATCATTGCCAGAAAAAGAAGCTAAAACAAACTTCGAACTCATGATTTTGATGAAAAAGCAACACTAGATCATTGCCAGAAAAAAGAGCTCTTGGAAAGTACTAAATTTGACCCAACTTCAACAGAAATCAACTTAAATTTTCAGAGACAATGTCTCAGTTTTAAAAGCATGAAGTCAGTGAGTGCCACCATACCATGTGCAAAGTGCACTCAACAAATTAAATCATTAAAATGGGTAATCCAATCACTCTGAATATTCACTTCGTACCATCACTAAACTAGGCTTAATTTATGCTCTATGGATTTGTTTCCAAAACAATAGCATTTTCTCGCCAGAGAAGTGGAAGGGGAAAATATAGTCTTTATTAATACATAACGTGTTTTAAAGAAGTCGCACCGACGAATGATCACTCCAACAAATGCCTTCCACTCTTAAACCTCAAATAACCAACTCCATATCAAAATAAGACTCTGGCTGTTTCTCTGAGATGTTCCCACTTCCCAATCTTCACTCTAATGATATGATCCAACCACTGTAGGTCACTAAGTCCTAGCATCACAGTTAGGGTCCCCAAATTCTTTCACAACTCAGAAGTCACTGACTTATAACATTAGCACCCAGACCAGGTAAAAGCACACATTCAAACCTAATGTTCATACAATCCTCTTTCACATTGTTCTCAACTACACCAAACCCGTGATCAAATTGAATTGAGCCACCGCGTAGTAAACAGACGATCAACCACAAGTTAAAACAGCAAAAAGAAAAAAAAGCACGTCGATGATCAACCAAACTTTGCACAAAATTCGAAACCCAGCAAATAATTAAGAGCAATTAAACAGAAGCGAAGAAAAAAAAACTGCATTCGATCAAAGGTAACGAAGAAACCAAATTCGAAGCATAAGAAATTATAATAAAGTGGCACCTTTAGTTTCAAGGGCCATCATGATCTTCAATATAGTCGTGATCCACAAGCGAGTTCATCAGACACTCCTGGAAATTTTCCCACCTGCACAACACAAATTAAACCTCACTTCAATATAAATTACAGAGTCGCAGTACAAGAACACTTAAGCGTTACAAAATCGAAGGAAGAAACGCAGAGGTAACAAATAGGTCTAGAGAGAGAAAGAGAGAAAAAAAAAACCTGGTGCGTTTAGAGAGAGAAAGAGAGAGAGGTGGTTTGAGAATTACCTCAAGGATATATATATATACACGCAGGAAGAAGAACACTCTGAAGTTGTTTCACAGAATCGAAAGAAGGGTTAAGAATTGGGCTCCACGAAATAGTAAAAAAAAGGGTTAATTTGGTTCTTTACATATCTTTATAAAAAATCTCAATTTGATCTCATATCATTTTTTATCCCATATATTTTGGTTAAGTTACAAAATCGGTCATATATCTTTACAAAAAGATCAATCGTTAGTTGATTTTTTTATAAAAATATGGGATCGATTTTGCATCTGACTCAAAGATATAAGATCAATTATGTAATTGACTCAATATAGAATCAAATATGTAACAAAAAAAAAGATATAGGACTAAATTAAAAACTGAGGAAAAATATAGGACCAAATTTATAATTTCACGAAAGAAAAGAAGTTGTTTCACAGAATCGAAAGTCTTAAGAATTGGACTCCACGTAACAGTAAAAAAATTAAAAATTAAAGAATTAAGGAAACTCCTTCTTAGATCGAGAAGTACACGTGTTCAACACACTATGGGACATTATAAGTGAATGAGATAGTCTCCTTCAATTTAAAGATATTTTTGTGAGCATGGTAATTTTTTAAAATATATGGATAGTAAAAAGTAAATATTTTTTAGATATTGAATATATTAAATACTTTTATATCTGTTTAATATGAATAGATAATTAGGGGATTTGGTATTTAATNAAAAAAATAATTGAGAATATAATAGATTTATAGGTTGTTACAACAGAATTCACACTTGATAAAAATATTCTTATCTTATATAAAGTTTTTACTTAAATATTTCAAGTATTATGAGCATTTGTTGGATATCAAATACTAAATAGGTTTGACTCATTTTGGTCACACTAATAAGAATAATGTATTATAAATTATAAAAAAAAAAAAATTAAAATATTATTATGCCTTGAAATTTTCAAAGTATTATTATAATTAAAAATAATTTCTCAAATTCATTATCTTTTTTGACCAGATCTCAAATTCATTATCTGATAACTTCATAATCTCGTTATCAATAATTTGTTAACATTGTTCATAACTTCTCATTTTAAGTTATTTTTTATACAATATGTTTTACCCAAAAAAAAATACATTTTATAGTTTTAAATTTAAAATAATATTTAAACTAGTAATCTAATAACTAAGGTAAGAAAATATCATATACAATTTAATCCAATTATTTAAATTTCCCAAATTCACTGTGTGATTAGCAAAGGAAATTTTGGTAAAAAAAAAATAAAAAAACATTTCAGAAAAGGAAATTCCATTTAGAAGTAAAGAACAAATCCAAAAAATTAAAAACAAATGAATAAATATAATCACGCGTTTATTGAGCGCGTTCGTTATAATCACGCGTTTATTAGACGTGTGCGTTATAATTAGGCTCTTTCTTGCTTTAAACTTAATATAATACTAAGGGCTTTCGGTGTCCTAACGGGCACGTAAATATGTACGTAACGTTTGACTTTACATTTGTAGTTATTCAATGATTAAATAGTATATTTTTATTATTCAATGACTAAACCGTTAGAAGTGTGAAAATTAAAAGACCAAATAATAAGTTTTTACTTTTTTAAATCTCATCTACTACTTTCTCTCTCCCATTATCTATACACTTAGCCAATTATCAAGTTTCACATGTTTATTGGCCCACAAAAAAAGTTCCACATGTTTATTTCTTATTTTTTTAAGTTTTAATTTAATTATTTTTGACCAACCAAAAGCACCCTCACACATATCTCACACACTAGGGGCAGACACGCAAATATGTATGTAAAATAAATAAGGGACTAAATTGTTAACTTAGTAAAGAAAGAGAGACCAAATAATAAATTTTCTCTTATTTTTAATTTCACAGACTATAGTTTTAAACATGGACGATCAGAAAGGGGTGGAGCTATATAACATTAGATATAATATAGTATAGATTATTTAAATTTCTCAAATTCACTGTGTGATTAGCAAAGGAAATTTTGGTAAAAAAAAATAAAAAAACATTTCAAAAAAGGAAATTCCATTCAAAAGTAAAGAACAAATCCAAAAAATTAAAAACAAATGAATGAATATAATCACGCGTTTATTGAGCGCGTTCGTTATAATCACGCGTTTATTAGACGTGTGTGCTATAATTAGGCTCTTTCTTCCTTTGAACTTAATATAATACTAGGGGTTTTCCGTGCCCGTTACGTTTGATCTTACATTTATAATTATTCAGTGATTAAATAGTATATTTTTATTATTCAATGACTAAATCGTTATAAGTGTGAAAATTAAAAGACCAACTAATAAGTTTTCACTTTTTTAAATCTCATCTACTACTTTCTCTCTCCCATTATCTATTCACTTAGCCAATTATCAAGTTCTACATGTTTACTGGCCAAAAAAAAAAAGTTTTACATGTTTATTTCTTATTTTTTAAGTATTAGTTTAATTATTTTTTACCTTAAATATATAATTATACTAAAAAAATACAATATACATTGACCTTTTTGATTGACGCTTTTGTTTCATTGAGTTTTCTGTATATTTCTATGAACAAACAGTTTCGTTACGTGGGGGCCACGCTAACTTCGCTTTGTTACGTTTGCTTCTCCAGTTCTATTTATGACGTCATCCCTTTTTACTGTTTAATTATTTTTATTTTTGATTCCAAAATTAGAAATATAAAATCCTCCTATTTATATACACTGTTATGGATAAGTTTGAAACTCTTTTGTCTCCATTTTATTTGAAAAAAAACATATGTCTATAAAATAGAAGGTATAAATACGAATATAGAATTACTTAAATTTTGCTATTTTTAAAAATTGAAAAAATATTTATTTATTATTTTTGTTATTATTATAATTTATTTTACATTTTTAACATTTTTAGAGCCACAAACTGAGAAGGCACTCAACTAGACAACTATGGAAGAATCTCAATGAAATATCTTTGCACATGTTGTGTTTGATTTTTAGGCGATAGAAAAACGTTTTAATACATGTAAGTTGTAACTATTGCTCTGGATTTATGTGTGAGAATAGGAATAGCCATATATTTAAATCTAGGGACTTGGCGTGCCCGTTAACATTTGAATTGATTTAAAGTTGAAGATTATATTAAATTTTTATATTGATAAAAGAGTAAGTTTGGGACCAATTTGAGAAATTATACAAATATGTAAGACTCATCTAAAATAAATAAAATATTTAGGACCAATTTGAAATTACCTCATATGGGAGAGTGAGTGGAGAGAGAGAGTGGTGACATTTTTTAATTTGTAATTGTTTTTTGCATTTTTTTAATTCATTTATTTTTTTAGAGAAGTGGGGGGAGTGAGTGGGGAGAGAGAGTGGTGATTTTTTTTCTTTTTTAATTTTTTAATTCACTATTTTTGACCAACGATAAAGGGGTGGAGCCATATAATATAGTATAGATATACATCTATATATATATATAAAAATTTTGGTTACAATATATATATATTTATATCTATATCTATACTATATTAGTATATTATATGGCTCCACCCCTTTATGGTTGGTCAAAATTACTGAATTAAAAAAATAAAAAAGAAAAAAAAATCTTCCACTTTCCTCTAGCTCACGTTCTCTCACCCCAAATAAGTTACTTTTGATTTTCATTAATATTTTAAACTCTATAAAAAAAAGGGTAAATTACACTTTGGTACTCTATGGTTTGGTCATATTTCACTTTAGTACTCGGTGATTTAAAAAGTGACACTTTGGGACCCTGTGATATTCTCTTTTAACAAATTATTTTTAAATAATTTTATATTTTACATACATATTTGCATGTCCGTTAGGGCACGCAAAGCCTCTAGTATATATATATATATATATATATATTTGACACCAACAATATATTTATTTTGCAGAAAAAGATACAAACTTTTTAACTGATGTTGTTTTATGGATTATAAAGTCCTACTTGTAATGGAGTATTTTTAATTTAGAGTGATATTTGAATTTGTTTTGAGTTAATGAATTAGTCAATAATTTTTATTAAAATATTGTAATTGTTAATGATTTGATCATTTGGTCAAATTCAAAATCCAAAAAGTATAATTTTAAGGATTAAAAAAATATAAAATCAACTCAAATTCAAAGACAAATAATTGACCATTGCGATATTTAGAGTTTAAATCATATATTTTTATTATTTATAGACTGATTTGTTGACTCATAATAAATTTAAGGACCAAATATTAAATGTTGTATATGAAGAAATGATGGAGACACTATTGGAGCAACCATTTATAGTTGATATTATTTGTATTGATGAATTTGAGTTGCTTAAAAAAAATAGTATTATCTTCAATTTTAAAATAATTTAATTAATATTTTTTATAAAAATTAAATCATAATTTTTTTTAGAATGAAGTATATTCAAGTCCTCAAAATTCTATTGATTTCTGATAAAATACTAGATTGTAAGAAATTCGTGAAATACACAATGAATGGAGGTTACAACAAGGTGAATAGAGAATTTTATTATAACACAATAACAAATACATGGGTTCTTCTATTAGTTATTGTGTTATGATAGATTTCTTTACTTCGTAACATTCATCTGCCTATTGTATGCCCCACGAATTTCTTACAATTCAGTATTTTATCATGTTATCTTCTTCGATTAACTAACCGTATCCAAACACATCCATATTATGAAAATCTAATTTTTTAAATCAAAATTTTGAATACTTGACTATATTTTATCTTACAAAAAAATTTATAATTTTTTTTCTATAAAAAATAATTAAATTATCTTAGAGTTAAAGATAATGCAAAGTAACTCAAATTCTTCTATATAAACAATATTAGTTATAAAACAATTCTTCCAATAGTGTTTCCATCATATTTTTATATGCAACAAGTCTAATTGTTTCAACCCTATATTGAGGCTATAAAATAAAATATTTTGAAAACAAAATCAAATGTAAATGGATGAATGTGAGTGAAACTATTTAAAAATTCAATTTATGTCTCGAATAAGAGTATATGATTACCTTCTTCTAATATATGGACAATTGAAATCTCTAACATATTTATGGTCGTTCGAAAGCATGATTTATAGAAGTTGAGTGATATTCTCCCTGATCATCTAGTTTTAAATGTATAAGCTCTTCGAGTCTTTTATGTTAATTCACTAAGTCTTGTGCCGATAATAAAATAGGGACAACATTATTATCATTAATAAAATGTATAGACTTTATAACCATGGTAGTTGTGAATGCTCAACAACAACCTGTATACAAAACAAAGTATATAAATTAATTATTTAATAATATTCAATTTACCTACTAGATAGAACATAAGAGTAGTACTCATTTCACTTTGAGACAAATAAATATTACATTAGTTCTAGTAAATATCTGCTTAGTTTAATCGTGAAATTGATAGTTCATTTGACCCATAAAAAAAAAAATGACAGTTATTTAAGGGATTTATTGGTTTGCGCCAAAAAAAAATGTCACTCGATAATTATCAAATTATCAAATTATTTGTAATATATTTTTGTCCCAAAGGGTCCATCTAGAGCGCCTTCCACTTCTAAGTTCTAACACTTCATATAGCGATAAACAAATAAAATATAAAAAACATCAACAACATGGTATTGTCTCTCATCAATGTTTTTATGATTATCATTTCTTATATATTTAATACTTTTTAACTAGCAAAATAATATATTCTACTTTTAGATTTTTTTTTTCAATTTTACACTCGTTTCTTTTTAATAACACTTGAAAATATTGCCGTTTGGATTCTTTGAGCAATTAAATGACTTCAAATGCCAACAAAGGTTGGCCCAGTTGGTAAGGAGTCAACTCATAACCCACAAGGTCGTGAGTTCGAATCCCACTGCCGATGTGAGGACCTTGAGGCGATATGTAAGTACCTCTGTAAGCGCTCATAGAGCCTTGAGGCCTGCCCTGGCCTTGGTAAGCGCCCGGGGCCCAACTCATCTAAACTTTTCGCCCACCAAAAAAAAATGACTTCAAATAAGTTCTAAAACTATATTTAGGAAAAATAGAATAAATATTTAATTTGTTAGGAAAATTAATTTTCCAACAATGATAAAAAAAATTTGTGATATAAGATTAGGAATTTTAAATAAAATGTAATTTAATGTTATTTATCAAATTTGTTTGCAAAACAGTAAGTAAACTTCAAAAATAATGAAAGTAATGCACTTTAATAAATAATGAAGTTTAATCAAGACACAATTGTTTTGAGGTTCTAAGGACTATTTTGATAAAGATCATAAACTTTTGGGATTAAAGTGTAATTAAATTAGGACCAATTCAAAAGAAATCTTATGAAAAGGAGAAAATTCTGTAATATTAGAATTCTAAAGACCCTTTTATAATTAATTTCAACTCAACAGTAAAGTTACATAATGTACCCTTTAGTTTTTGTTTTCTTTATGTTTTGATCCCTTTTAGTAAAGGGAAAGGACTTAAACGCATAAGATAAGACTTGTTGGGAGGTTTTTGAGATTTTAAGGTGGTTACAGCCGCTAACAGAAAATAATCACAGGGTACCAAAGTGGTAACGGAGCAAACCACGGGGCACCAAACTGCAAAAATTTTTCTTTCAGGGTACAAAAGTGGGACCAAGGTTATTAAAATCGGACCGGCTATTGAACCGGCCGAAAGAGGGGTTCAATGTTCATGGTTCAACTGGGGTCGGACCGTTGACAAATAAATAAATTAAAAATAATAAAAAAAGCCTATATATGATAAAATTTTAATTCAAATATTCATAATTAGGTTACAAAATACAATTATAACATTAATATATTAATACAATTTTCATAAATTAACATGAATTAATATAGAGATAATCAATTTTCATAATGTTCAACAATATAATATCATCAAGTGACATTTTATGATCACTTTCTCTATCAAATTTTGGTTCATAATCAACATTCTCTAATATTTGACCCATAATTATAAAAAAAGACCAAAAAAATCAAAAAATAAATCAGGACTGGTTCAACCGGTTTGCCTCCGGTTCAG
Organism: Chamaecrista fasciculata; assembly: GCA_003254925.1. NCBI lineage: Eukaryota > Viridiplantae > Streptophyta > Magnoliopsida > Fabales > Fabaceae > Chamaecrista > Chamaecrista fasciculata. The sequence continues at coordinate 41,975 of QANZ01041267.1, read as the reverse complement.
CCCGGTTCTTTGTCTGGTCGGTTATTAAGACGACTCGGACCGGCCTAATGGCCGGTTCCCGGTTCAACCGGTCGGATCGGCCGGTCCGGTTTTAATAACTCTGAGTGGGACCGCCCCTAACCACAGTGTACCAAACTGCAATTTACCCAATATATAATATATAATATATATATATATATATACAAAGCGAAGAGCTTCTAGAATTTGTTGGCTAAATTACAAATTGACCATCAAGAGTTTCTAAAATTTGCAAATAGGTCACTGGACACGAAATATCCAGGGACCAAAATGAAACTTTGTAAAAAGTTTTTGGATCAAAAATGTAATTTTTGAAAATATGGGCAAAAAGGAAAAATTGCAAAACAGTTCAAAATCTAGAAAATAATTCAGTTTAGTCCCTTTTGGATCCTAAACGAACATAATTTAAATGAGTTTCTCAATAAGTGGAATGCCTTTAGAAAATCACTCAATTGTTCCTTCATTTGAGTTTGAAACCTAACCCATAGGTAATTAAACCCACTCAAATAATGAGATGAAGATGATGAGAAATTAAAAAAGAAGAAAGAGAAATGACCGAAATTATGGACTCACTAATGAATTTTCTCTCTAAAAAAAAACTAGAATTTCTTTCTCAAAATCTGAATATTGTCTCTCCTTTTGCTCTTTCGAGAGTTGTCTTTCCCCCTACAAGGATGTCCTCTATTTATAAGCGTGAAAGGAGAATAAACCGGTATAAAAAATTAATGTTAATTAAAAGAAATAATTCACAAAATTAGACCCAGTCACCAAATTAAAATTGGTGATCAAATTTTGAAAATCCAATGTGATTTGAGTCAAAATCAAAAATTTAATATGATCAAAATTGATCTCCAAGTAACTTAATTTTCTGTTATATACGTGCTTAATGGCCAAATTAGTTTTCTTTTTCCCTCTCTATGCTGACTTCATGTTTAAGGAAAATGATGAAAAAAACAGGGAGTATTTTTAATTCATCTCAAAATTGTTGTATTCCTTAAAAGAATGTTACATTTTAGTAATTTTGTTGATAAAGGGCTAAAGGCTATAAAAATTACGTAATTATTTGTGATAGTAAATTCGATGATAAGTTTATGAAGAAAATATTTCAATTTAAAAATATATTAAGATACTATAATAAGTGCATAGTCTATACTCTATATGTATATATATACACATATATATAACAGAAGTGTTGGAATACAAAATTAAGGAATTCAAATATATGATAACAAAATTCCTTAACCAACTATGCCGTTTGAAAGGTTTCGGGCGTACCTTGAATGTTGATTCGAGATACCCACACGAGATACCGGTCACGATGACGAACTCGGAATCACGTTTCACAGCAAATAACACTATCTCCAAGAGAGCAAAAACTGAGACTGAAAACCAGAGTATTTTCNTGAATTTAAACATATTGTAACCCATTTATTTCTGGAGATGATAATGCAGTTTATTGTTCTAGAAAACCTTAAATAAATATACTAAATTATATTTTTAGTCATATATGTTTGGGGTGAATTTTAATATACAATATTTTTTTTGTCGTAAAATTAATCTTATATATTTTTATAAGTTTTACTTTTTGGCCCAAACAAATGAATGCGATCATATTTATCATATTTGATGAGTCATTTATCTCTAATTGAAATAATTGGTAAACAAGATCAACCCACGAGCTGCTCATTTTATGGTTGAACGAACAATATTTTGTCATATCTATATCATTTCAATTCTGAATACAATAAGTTCATAGCTACATATTACTTGACGAGTTTTCTTTTTTTTTTTTTCTTTTAAAAGACAAATGGTTAGATTATAATTTACCCAAAATATATACAACCAAAAGTGTAATTTGATAACATATACACTTCTCAAGATAAATCAAATATATTAAAAAGTGATTGTAATATGTAATTATGCTTTTTTCTCAATTGTAGTAGACGATTTTTGCTAAAAAAAAAAAAGGAATGAGCCCGCCCAACTTGACCCATGATTGTTTGGGTTGAATCGGTATAATTCATTAATTTGTACTTTGTAGTCTTAATCAAATGTGATGTTTTTGTTTTTAACCACCTGAGTGTGATTTGGTGATTTTTTACTTGGTCCTTAACTAAGTGGTAGGGGTTTAAATCCCACCTTTAGTTATATATTATGTGACCGGCCGTTTACTCTTAAGTGGAAGACCGCGACAGAGAAATTAATCATTGTTTCCGACGATAGATAATATTTTTTTTTGGGATACAATTGAATGTAATTCAACTTGTCATTGGAATTCATCAACCTAACCTAATCCATTGTTAGCCCAATTCAACCCATATCACAAATAGCTCTAATTGCAAGTAGGGATGACAGCAGATAGGATATCCAAAATTTTTTTAGTATCCGTATCCGTAAAACTAGTATAGTATTCGTATCCGATATCCGGTATTAGAAAGATACTCTAAATATCCGAAATACCCGAAAATAATGGATATAAGATAAGATATCCTAATTCAAAATCATATATATCCGATATCCAATACTCAATATCCGTTAATTAAAATAAATTAATTAAAAATATAATAAAAAATGTATAAAATATAATAAAATATTTATATTATAAGGTATCGGATACCGAGTACTCTAACTATCCATTCATTTCGAACATACCGAATAGTTGATTTTTTATTTTTCACTACCCGTACCCTATCCGATATCCGACAGATATCGGATATTTTTTACGGGTGGATTCGGAAGGGTATCTTAAATACCCGTTCAAATTGCCATCCCTAATTGCAAGTATCCTCTTTTTTCTTGGGCTCCTGTACCAACTTTTATTTTTCTTTAAAACCTTGGTGGGCTAAATTATTTAGGCCTATTGACCCGGTTTGGCCCATTTGAAAATCTGATGTAAGAGAAAAGAAAAGCGACAGCTAAAACCCCTCTTCTCCCCTAACCTTGGTATGCACTTCCCTCTTCGTCTTTCTGTTCTTGTCTTTGAGTATCAACTCTCGTTTCGTTTCTCTTTCTCACACTCAGAAGACTGACAAAGAAGTGAAAGTGAAGATGGTGGTTAAACCAGGCGTGTCTCAGGATTTTGAGGCCCTGCGAGAGCTCCTCAAGCCCCATATAGAGTCCTTCGATTACATGGTGGAAGCTGGATTGGATACTATGTTCCAGCATATCCAAAGTGTTGAAGTTTACGACCCCTTCACAACCAAGAAGCTTAGAAATATCCTTTTTGTTTGAAGTTTAATTCTTGTTAGCTGCTTTTCATTAGTTTATTCAGTTGTAAATGTATGCCTGAGGTGAAGCAAATGGGATTGATTCTCTTAACTTGTATATCTTACTGTGGTTGACTAATCCGGAGTTATACCCTCCTAAAAAGGAACGGTCTTCCAGGGCAATATCACAGACTTTGCTTCCATTTGAGGTGGGTTTCAAGATTTTCCTGTTGGTTTCCATTTCTTTGTTCTTCACTTATTGATGTAGTTGGTTTTATTTTCTTAAAACAGTGTAGGCAGGCAAAAATTTCATACACAGGGAGATTCTGCGCAGAGGTCTGCTTCCAATATGATGATGGGGCTGTTTTGAGAGAGAAATTTACTTTTGGGTATCTTCCCATTATGCTACAGGTTGGTATTTATTTTTTTATTTTGTTTTTGAACTATAATTTTCTGCTCTTATCTTTACTGATACACTTATAACCTCAGAGGTTTTTAAATGGCTCTGGAGTGGCTAATTGTGTCAAACCATCTAAATACACTGTTGCTTATTCGTCTTGTTTTCGTGTGTATCTATTTTATTCATTTATTTTTTGAAGTGAAGGGTATTGTGGAGTTTTGGAATTTTTTATGATTGGTATACCTTCTGGAGGACCTACAATTTATTTTTCCTGATTGTGTCATGTTTTGGTACTCTATGCTTTCTTATAGAATGGATAAAATTTATGTTTCATTGTTCTAGTGCCTCTAGGCCTGGTAAGCATGGAGCTATATTTACTTGTTGTTTTATATAAAACCAATCTATTTTTGTTTTATGCTAACTTGAAACAGTTTTTTTTTTCCTCTTCTTTCCCTTGATATTTTTTTACTATTGATGTTAACCTGAGGAAAATATAAGCTGATTACATTAACTTAACAGTTTTGTACGCGTAATTAAGTATGTATGGATTAGAGTTTAAGGAAGTGTAAGAAAAATAACAGATAACTACATATCTTCTTTCACTTGCAATTGATGAGAGGCATATGTTATGCAGTCAAAGCTATGCCACCTGAGAGGTGCAGATCCCCAAAAACTCGTGTCTTACAAGGAAGAGGCTTCAGAAATGGGTGGGTAGGTAATTCAGTAACCTTTTCATACTACTTAATTATGTAGGGTCTTGGTTTATGTTGAGACTGCTATTTTATTCTACTGGTGTTATAGTAAGTTTGTTGTTGCTCCTCTCAGTTCATCTTTCAAATGCCAATTATAACACACATCATATGGATGCACATAGTGTTCAACTGCTCATCCTTATCTTTCAACACTTTTATTGCCATGTGCCTGTGATTATGGAGCTTGGGGAGAAGTCATTGGACATAAAAGTTAACTATAGTTGCATGCATAATTAGCCCCTTTATTCTCCTTTTTTTGGGGTCGTCTCTCTATTGTCTTAATTCTTTGGCCTTAGGCCTAGCTTTTGTTAAGTACTTAAGATCATTTTTTTACTTTCTTCTTCTGGTCTTTCTTCTTTGGATGACTTAGGATAGCTCTGGTTTTGGACACCGTATCATTACTATTGTGAAGGTTGATTTGGGATAGTTTGTTGTTCAATGAGTAATAATTGCTTCCCTTGCTGTATTGCTGTTTGTATGTTGCTTCAATATCACTGTCAGTTGTTCAATTGTCTTCTTGGTTAACATTTCCTTTATCTTCGCATGTTCTTTTCAGTTACTTTGTTTTGAATGGCCTTGAGAGAGTTGTTCGCCTGCTAATTTTGCCGAAGAGAAATTATGTAAGAATTCCTTTTTGTCTTCTACATGATTTATAGTAAGCAAGCTGGAGCTATATTGCTTCTGCTTTTTGTTATGTTAAAATTTTGTGATACTTTTGTAGCAATACTCAGTTGCTGGGGTTCTGTAGTTTGTCTAGTTGGAGAGGAATGCCTGCATATTCATGGTTGTTTCTATCCTTTTAAATTTGTTATGGATATAGTTGGACTCGTGGCTTCTCTTTGGTGCTCTATGCTTTGTCTTTTAGAGAGATTCATTTTTTTAACATGCAACCAGATTGGACAGCACTCCTTCATTTATAAATTTTTATTTAGGACTGTTCATGATTGCCTATTCCAAGACTATTAGTTTTTCTTTAAATGACAATATCCTATCCCCTGAGTTACTTTTCTCCCTTCTCTTAATATAATCCTTCTTTCATTTAAAGACAAAAGAATGATATTATTATTGGAGCATATTACTAGATAGTAGATACTATACTCCGATGCGTAGTTGATCATATTCATATTGTTTCTCTGGTACTTCATGTGCCAATATTAGCTTTTTATAGATGATCACAGCTTTCTCCTAATATGTTATTCCTTATGTGGTTTGCTACAAATATCTCTTCTGGTTCTTAAACTTTCTAGCCGATGAGTGTGGTGCGGAATTCATTTAGCGATCGGCGGGAAGGCTATTCTGATAAGGCAGTTGTAATAAGGTTTGTTCTATTTTCAGTTAGTACTATCTATTGATTTAATTATCATGTATAATACGTTGTCGTGTATATTATTCTCATATGTTTTATTTGTTTTTGTTATGGGGAATTGGGACAATTTTTTTTCCTTTGTGGATGTTTCTGATCACGATTTTGGTGTAACTTTCATTTTTTTTTTCCCAGCATGTGTACCTTTATGTACAAGTCTAAGTAGAATACCTTACTAATGAATGACTGGATTTATTTGCTTGGAACTTGGAATTTTAGATTTTTTTTTCCTTTCCAATTATATTGTCTAAGCAGTTATTTAGTGCCAAGTATTTAAGGGTTTGGTCTAATAGTATTTAACTTAAGGATTTATGGGAAATAGTGGAGGCTGAATTCATGCTTGCATATGCATTTTTTTAGCATCTGATTATGAAGTACTGAGTAGTCTATGACAGAATTGTGAGAAATATTTTATATTAAAACTTACAGGTGTGTAAGAGCAGATCAATCGTCAGTGACAGTCAAATTATATTACCTTCGTAATGGCAGTGCAAGATTAGGTTTCTGGTAAGAAGCCTACAGTTATCTTAAAAAATTTAATCTCGTCAACCCTCCCAGACCTTGCAAAAAGGAGAAATGCTTGTGATTTGAGAAATAACTAGATATGTTTCTATGTGATATATTATTGCAGGATAAAAGGAAGAGAGTATTTGCTTCCTGTGGGCATTGTTTTGAAGGTATGTTATGACAAGTTCTGATTCTATCAGACTACATCAAGATTTGGTGCATTTAGATTTTTGTCTGCAGGAGTTATTTCCTTCCTTTTTGGTTCATCCTGGATAAAGATTTGCTTATGGTGTTCTTAATTGTTTTTTAGGCCCTTGTAGACACCACCGACCGTGAAATTTACATGAATCTGACTTGCTGCTACAATGAGAAGCGTGAAAAAGGAAAGGGTGCTGTAGGAACCCAGCTTGTTGGTGAAAGGGCAAAAATAATTTTAGACGAAATTCGAGATTTGTCGGTCTTTACCCGTCTTCAATGTCTAGAATATATTGGTACTAATTGTAGCATTCTTGACGGTCATTTTGTTGTATAATTTTCATATATCTATATACACACACACATATATGAATGTATTAATTTCTTCCTCATATAATCAGGAGAGCACTTCCAACCTATTATAGATGGAGTTGAAGGTGACAGTTATCCTACAGTAAGTCTTGTTTTCTTATTTAATTTATTAATTTGAAAGGAGGAAAGAAAATATCAGACTATATATCTGCCTAATGTTTTCATGAATTCCTTGCTAGGTGGCTGAAACTGTTATAAAAAACTACATTTTTGTTCATCTGGACAACAATTATGACAAGTTTAATTTGCTTATGTGAGTAATTGACTCCTCTTATTTTATTTGATCACTTTGAATAAACTATAAGTGACTTTACTATTTGAATTTTTTTTAATAAAATTATCTTTAGTAGAGATCGTTTAAATTTGTGATTGGTCAATTTTTCCTTACCCTCTATCCCCCCTCTCCTTCTAGCTTCATGTTGCAGAAACTTTTTTCACTTATAGATCAGACATCTGTACCAGACAACACTGATTCCTTGCAAAATCACGAAGTCTTGCTCCCTGGCCATCTGATTACACTTTATCTTAAGGTAGAAAGCTTTGGATTTCTTATTTTTATAACTTCAAAATAGTATTTTGGTTATCAGTGGCCAACCAAAAAAAAAAAAATATTATTTTGGTCCCTTAAATTTAGTATTGCTTCAATTTGGTTCCTTAAGCTTGTGGGTTGAAATGGTACCTTTCATTTATATTACAGTAGTTAAAATTTAGTCATTTCAATGTTATATAGATGTCTTTTTTTTTTGTTTTTCTTTATTCCTAATTTTTGTGCCTTATCTCTTGTATCTAATTGTTATTGTGGATCCTAGGAAAAATTAGAAGATTGGCTTCAAAAGGGGAAAAAACTTCTCCAGGATGAGATCAAGGATAAAAGCAAGAAGTTTGATTTCTGCAGCTGTAAGTAGATGTCTTAATAGTTCTTTTAATATTTCTGGTTCGGGTTTTGATTTCTGCAGCTGTACGTAGAGGCTATGTCCTGAATCACGACAAATGTTTATTAATTATATGTACATCAGAATAACTATGAGCTATATAACTGTTTTACATAACCTGCACTTTGTTTTCCAGTTTGGTGTAAACATGGGGTTTGGATTTGATAATTGATTTGTTAATATTTATCAAAAATTAATTTTATGATTATATTATTTTGCTTCCCTGGTGAATACAGTAGAGCATGTTAAGAAGGTTATGGATAAAAATCCAGCAAGGTCAGTAAGCTCAGCTGTAGAAAATATGCTGAAAACTGGAAGGCTTGTTACGCAAACAGGTCTAGATTTGCAGCAGGTATGACTTGCAGTTAGTTTTCTTCTTGGCAGTTTTAATGTTCAAGCTTGCAATTATCTTTTTGTCTCCCTAATTGTAGTAAATAATTACAGCCTTATCTCTGTGCAAAAAAAAAAGGTACATCAACTTCATATTTCTTGTGATAGAAAAAGAATCGCATTTAGAGAGAAAGAGTTCACAAGTTATGAGGATAAGACATTCTCTTTAAATAGAAGATAATGAAGAAACTAGAAAGAAGAAAGGAAAACTTATGTCAAACAAGTAAACAACTATCATGCACATTCCCTACATATCTGACCGAGAAACTCCAAGTAGAGCTGGAGAAATTACCTTTCCCCATAAATCATATGGAGTTGCAGAACGTCCTCTGAAAAAAATCTGTGCATTGCTTTCCAATTAAATGCACCTAACCGTGGCAAAAACTTGGTATTGCCACAAAGATTTTCCATCTCTACTATGTCCTTTACCGTTTTTACCAAATTAGCCCTATGCATGAGACTAATGGTAGGGAAAATTGCCTATTTGGCCTTTCGAAGTGGATCAAATTAGGCAATATTTTGTTTTATACCACTTGTCTGCGTGATAGATGGGTTGTTGTTGTTGTTATAATTATATTCTCTATTAATTTTAGTTGTGTTTGAATACAATATGATAACAGTCATTTTATGGGAAATTAAAAGATATTGTCTAAAACTAAACTGTGATTTCGCAATCACCTTCTGTCTTTTACTTGAAACATTTTTAAGAGAGACCAGGGGTAAGAAGGGGGATTTGGGGGAGGTCAATGTCCTAGAGAATGAATTGTTTTACACATCAGTAATTTATTACTTTTGTAATCTATTACTGCTGAACCCTTTCTTTTTGGTCATCCTGAGCAATAAACCATCATTTGATGCTGTACTGAGTTGAATGTTGTGGAGTTGTTTGAACAAGTATTTTGTTAATTATGGCAAAAGTTATTAAATAATTTAATACATTGTATGCATCATTGTGCTTATAGTTTCCTGTATTTACTGGCTCACTTCACATGTAAATCATTTATTGATCATATTTTGCTTAATCAGAGGGCAGGCTACACAGTTCAGGCTGAAAGGCTAAACTTCTTACGATTTATTTCACATTTTCGTGCTGTTCATCGAGGGGCCTCCTTTGCTGGACTCCGTACTACAACTGTGCGAAAATTGCTACCTGAGTTAGTACATACTCGCTGATCTAGTTACGATCTTACTATGATATTTTTGTTTCTTATCTGTGGGCTTTTGTGGCTTGTTTTAAATAGCTCTTGGGGTTTTCTTTGCCCTGTACACACACCTGATGGGGAGCCCTGTGGATTACTGAACCACATGACTTGCACTTGTCGTAAGTTATTAATATATTTTCCTCCCTCTCTTTTCGCTCTTTCTTCTCTTTAAAAGTAAATGGTTTATTTATTGTTTATTTCTGAAAGTTTTAGTATTTAAATCAACCTCTGCCTCTTGAACCAACTTTATATGAAATTAGTGATAAGACTTGAGGACTGCTTGAACCAACTTGTTCTGACAAAACTGGTCAACTCAGGATTAGTTGTCTACTCTGTTGCATGTTGCTGAAAATGCCTTAGGAAAGGCTTCAACTCATATTATTACGTTGAGCCGATGTTCTTGTCTCTTTGTTTCTTAATCTTTTACTTTTGTTTAGGAGTTTTTATCTTCTATATTTATGTATCTTTCTAAATGAATTCTGTTTCAACCAAAAAACAAAACATAATTAATTGTTCATTAGTTGTCAGTAGTCTAATTTTTGTGACAAATGCGTTTCACATTTTATTTTCTTTATTTCAGGGGTTACATCATTCTTTGATGCCCAAGGGAACATTAAAGATTACTTCAAAATTAAAGGGTCTATTCTCAAAATTTTAGTTGAGATTGGGATGATGCCATCGCTGCCAAAGCTAGTTCTTGCAGGTCCACCTGAAGTTCTTACTGTTTTTTTAGATGGTTGCATTGTTGGTTCTATTGCTTCCAGTCAAGTTGAAAAAATTGTGGCTCACTTGCGAAGATTAAAAGTGTCATCTCCTGCAGTGGTCTGTTTTTTTTAAATCCTTAAATTTTCTTTGCTTCCCTTCATATTATATACATTCTTGATTCTTGATATTGACTACAAAGTAATGGCAGATTCCGGATGATCTAGAGGTCGGATATATTCCTTTGAGCTTGGGTGGAGCATATCCTGGTCTGTTCCTGTTCTCATCCCCTTCAAGATTTGTTCGGCCAGTCAGAAATATATCGTTTCCTTCTGATGGAATTGAAAATATTGAACTTATTGGACCATTTGAACAGGTCAGTACAGTATGCTCAAGTATCATGTGATTTATTCAGTTCTCTGGAAATATTAAATTTAGTCCAGTGTGGAGTTGGCTGACTAGAGATCTGTGAGATTCTGATTGCACTTAATTTCTTGTTCAGGGTTTCATGGAGATAAGATGTCCTGATGGTGGGGATGGTGGAACAAAAAGTGCATTTCCTGCAACTCATGAGGAAATTCATCCCACAGGAATGCTCAGCGTTGTTGCTAATCTAACTCCATGGTCAGATCATAATCAGAGTCCACGAAATATGTACCAGTGCCAGGTATATATTTGTACATTGTGTCTTGGTGTGTTTAAATCAGCTTGATGCCCAGATCTTTTCATTCTATGTTTGTTGTTGTTTTAGATGGCAAAACAAACAATGGCATTCTCTTGTCAAGCCCTTCAACATCGAGCAGATCAGAAGTTATACCATCTTCAGGTTTGCTCATATCAGCTCTGTATATATTCCAAACTAAAATTTTCCCAATAAAGGCCAATTTGGCCTTGTATGTTGGAGAGTCAAATTTTGAAACAACCAATATTAATGGGTCTTGTTATTATTAATCACATCCCCTTAATTTTACATATTCTGTGTGCTTTTACTTTCTCTCACCCTTTAACTGATAAGAACTTTTTGGGGGAATTTTCAGACTCCTCAGACTCCTATTGTACGAACAAGTACATATACAAAGTACAGCATAGATGAATTTCCAACAGGCACAAATGCAATAGTTGCAGTTCTGGCTTATACAGGGTAAGCACTTTTATGCTGGTGCAACAACTGTAGTTTCAATCTATTTGTTCCGTTTACTAATGGGTTCTTAAAGTACAGATATGATATGGAAGATGCCATGATTTTGAATAAGTCATCAGTGGAGCGTGGAATGTTTCATGGACAAATATATCAGGTTTTATATTGCTTTACCACTTGACACTACTGATCAAGCTTTCTTGGCATGATTTGTACTATTATGACTAAAGAAGTATGGAGCTGTTAATAATGGTGACATACTTAGACCATCCATTATCTTGTTATTGAATGTGACTCAGTTATTCAACCATTGAATTTACAAGTAATTATCACTTTGATCTTTCATACCAAAATTTTAATCAATTATCCCGACCATGTCAGTGGATCCTAACTCTCTTACAGACACATATATTAAATTAATAAAATGTTTTCTTTCTCTAGAAAATGGGATGGGGCACTGCATTTCGAAACTTATAAAATACCCTTGATATCAGTTGCTTAGTTTTTATAAAAAAAAAAATTAATTTGAGGGTTGCCATAGGTCCCTTAGTGGGAAACTGCAATAGCAAACACCCNCATAATACAATCCACCCCCCCCCCCCCCCCCCCCCCCCCCCCCCCCCCCAAAAAAAAAAAAATAAAAGCCCATTACAAGTAGCAGTCTTGTGAGCATCATCTTGCCGGTCTTTGATTGAGATGTAAATTCTTGAGCACCATACCCTCAAGAATTTTTTCAGTGGATTTTTTCTTTATTTTCAATAATTTTCTATTAAGACAGGGTATTTGAGGTTCAATTTATTAGGGATAGGTGAGCCGTTATGCTCTTCATAAATCCTGCAGAATACCATATGCCTTATAGCACAATTTCATTAATGAAATTCTGCATTTTCCTATAATTTTTTATCTAGTATCTACAAATATTTTTCCTGTCTCCAGAAATGGCATAATCTGCTATACTGATTTGTTTCTGTAGTTTGCTTGTGAATAAATGGATAATTGTTTTCCTTCTCTGTAACATATGACCTGACATTCCCTCATACGACCAACTCTGGCAGACTGAAACTATTGACTTGGCTGAGCAAGGGAGCAAGTCAGAACGAGTCTCAAAAATGTTTAGAAGAAGTAACCTTGATAAAGCAGTTTCTTCCTTTCTTGATTCAGATGGACTTCCATATGTTGGCCAGGTTTTCCTTCATATTTCTCTTCATCTCTGTACGTTCCCTAATTTTCTGTTTTTGTTTAATCAAAATTAATGTCTGACTTTCAGATGATTAAACCAGAAGAACCCTACTGCAGTGTCTATAATGAGGTTACAAATTCCTTTCAAGTCAGGAAAAAAAAGGGCTCTGAACCTGTTTATGTCGATTATGTTGCTGTTGATGTCAAAAATAAGAAGCAACTTCAGAAAGTGAGTTAATGCCTTCAGATTTATAATTCTTACCTGAAATTAGGTTGATAAATTCGGACATTTAAAATTTTCTTATGAGCTTATACATGGAGGTGACCGCTGATACATGATTAGAAAAGTATTATTTTGGTTTTACTTCTTTTACTGATTGGTTTTGTTGGTGAAAGAACCAGAAATTACAGTGGAATTTGTACTTAAACAACAACAACAACAACCAAAGCCTTATCCCACTAGGTGGGGTCGGCTATATGAATCAACTGACGCCAACGTGTTCTATCCTTGCACATGTTAACCGTAAGGTTATTGATAGCTAAATCTTTTCGGATAGTTTTTTGGATAGTTTTCTTTGGTCTTCCCCTTCCTCGGATTATAGGATTCTCTACCATTTGATCAACTCTGCGTACCGGGGCCTCTAAAGGTCTTCTTTGCACATGCCCAAACCACCTAAGGCGTGTTTCGACCAATTTCTCAATGATAGGCGCCACACCAACCTCCTCTCTGATGACTTCATTCCTGATCTTATCCATAATAGTATGACCACACATCCAACGAAGCATTCTCATCTCAGTCACGTTGAATTTTTGCTCATGTTGCCCTTTTATTGCCCAACATTCAGTACCATACAATAGAGCGGGTCTTATTGCCGTGCGGTAAAATTTTCCTTTTAGTTTAAGCGGCACTTTTTTATCACAGATAACCCCTGAGGCCTTTCTCCACTTCATCCACCCTGCCTGAATCCTGTGATTAACATCCTCTTCTATTTCCCCTTTGCTTTGCAAAATCGTTCCCAAATACCTAAAGCTTGTAACTTCTTGTAGTTGATGATCACCGAGTTTCACAATATCTGTAGTATCCCCTTCTCTGCCACTAAACTTACACGCCATAAACTCTGTCTTACTTCTACTGATACCAAAACCATAAGTCTCCAAGGCTTGTCTCCACCTTTCTAGTGTTGCATTGACTTCGCCTTTGGAGTCCCCGACCAAGACAATGTCATCAGCAAAGAGCATGCACCTTGGTGCCGCCTCTTGTATATGATCACTGAGTACATCCAGTATCAGATTAAAGAGGTATGGGCTCAGAGCTGAGCCTTGATGAAGTCCTATGGTAATAGGAAAATCCCTCGTCGCTCCACTCTGTGTTCTCACACAAGTTGTAACCCCGTTATACATGTCTTGAATCGCCCGTATATAAACCACACGAACTCCTTTCTTCTCCAAAGCCTTCCATAAAATATCCCTTGGTACTCTGTCATAAGCCTTTTCTAAATCGATGAAAACCATGTAAAGATCCTTATGAGCGCTCTGATAACTTTCCATCAATCTTCTCAGTAAATAAATGGCTTTTGTGGTAGACCTTCCAGGCATGAAACCAAATTGATTTTCAGAAATACGTGTCTCAGCCCTCAGCCTCCTCTCAATAACCTTCTCCCATAATTTCATAGTATGGCTCATGAGTTTGATCCCCCTGTAGTTCCCGCAGTTCTGAATATCTCCCTTGTTTTTGTACACAGGAATAAGGGTACTCTTCCTCCATTCATCCGGCATGTTCTTGGAGCGCAAAATCACATTGAAAAGTTTGGTCAAACCAGCTCACCCCCTTGCCTCCTAAACTTTTCCACACCTCAATTGGTAGATTATCCGGTCCAACTGCTTTCCCATTTTCCATCCTTCTCAGAGCTTGCACCACTTCCTGTTCTTGAATTTTGCGATAAAAGCTGTAGTTAAGGTCCTCTTCCTTACTTATTCCATCTGAATTGTAACTTGTCGTCTGACCCTCGTTGAAGAGTTTGTGAAAATAATCCTTCCATCTATCTTGAATGTCATGATCCTTAACCAAGATTTTACCCTCCTCATCCTTGATGCATTTCACTTGATCGATATCTCTTGTCTTACGCTCTCTACTCTTAGCAAGTTTGAAGACTCTTCTCTCTCCATCTTTAGTCCCGAGAGCCTGATAAAACCCTTCGTAAGCTTTGTTTCTTGCCTCAGTCACTGTCTTCTTAACATCTTTCTTAGCTGCCTTATAATTCTCCCAATTTCACTATTTCTTGTAGCTTGCCATTCTTTAAAACATTTCCGCTTAACTTGAACCTTATCTTGTATGCTTGCATCCCACCACCATGATTCTTTTCCCTTAGGCCCAACACCTCGTGAGATACCCACAGTTTTAGCCGCAACCAACCTAACACTTTCAGCCATAGTGTTCCACATGTGATTAGCATCGCCTTGTACCTCCCACACCCTCTCTGCTAGCATCTGTGTTTTGAAGAGCTCTTGAGCTTCACCTTTTAGTTTCCACCACCTTGTTCTAGGGCTTGGTTTATGCTTATTTCTTCCAACTCTGTTTTTAACAAGAACATCCATAACCAACACCCTATGCTGGGTAGTTAAACTTTCTCCAGGGATGACTTTGCAATTTGTGCATAGTGCTCTATCCGATCTCCTTACTAGAAAGAAATCGATTTGAGAACATGTTGCCCTGCTCTTGTATGTGATAAGATGCTCTGTTCTCTTTTTAAAACACGTGTTTGCTATAGTGAGATTAGAAGCTAAGGCAAAGTCCAAAATAGCTTTACCCTCTGCATTAACCCCACCAAAGCCAAAACCACCATGGGAACCTTCATATCCTCGAGGTTCACACCCCACATGGCCATTAAGATCTCCTCCTAGGAACACCTTTTCTTCCGCTGGTATGCTCTGTAGTAGATTTTCTAGGTTTTCCCAGAAAAGAAGTTTGTCTTGCTCACTCAAACCAACTTGTGGGGCATAAGCGCTAATAACATGGAAGCTCTCCCGATCCACCACCAGTTTAAGAGATAAAATCCTGTCTCCCATTCTTTTAATATCCACCACTTTGTCCCTCCACTCTTTGTCAATGATAATACCCACTCCATTCCTGGTTTTTGACTTTCCTGTATACTAGAGCTTGAAACCTGAGGTGTCCAATTCTTTCGCCTTAGCTCCTGCCCATTTAGTCTCTTGTAGAAACAACACATTAATCTTTCGTCTGTTTCATGGCGTCGACTAACTCCATCGCCTTCCCTGTAAGTGTGCCAACATTCCAAGTACCAAACCTCAACTTGCATTTGGGGACTAGCTTCTTTACCCACACCCGTCCATGAAGATGTGGGAACCCTTGCCTATTTAACACTACATCCGGGCGTTGATGCAGCGGCCCTCGCTCTTTTGACACTACACTCGAGCCATGCAGCGCGTTGCTTCCGGGCAACGACCTAGCAGAAACACGTTTACGTCGTTGATCCATATTCATGAGATACGACAAAAGGTTCTACGTTGGCTGTCGCCTGCCTAACACAACCCTCCTCTCTTACACGGGCTTGGGACCGTCAATGTAGCATAAGCAAACACAGGCAGAGTTGGAATTTGTACTTAAGCAAGATGTTTAAATTAAACATAAGGAATGGTTCTTCGGTTGGTTCTAACACGGACAGGATGCTCATTTAACGTGTTATTCTTGAAGTAATTATGATTGGTTTTACTTCCAGCTTGGGAATAAAAAAAAGTGCATTTAGTTTTATAATGCTCAGCAGAAAGTTCCCTTTGGAGCAGATAATTAGGAGTTTTTGGTGTATCCCTAGTTTGTTCTCTGAATTTTAAGTGTTTTTATCAATTAGTTTCAGAGGCTTTGGTGGGAATAAGAAACGGAAATCTTATGGCAGTGTTTTGTGCTTTTATTTAATGTATTTTGATTGAGCCAAGTTCTATTGTTTGAGTATTACTATCTATCTTTTATTCTGTGTTGTTATGGGATAGGATTGTTTTTTGAAATGTCTTGTTAAGGGAGTTTACTTGGAAAATTTGCAGACAAATGCTGTGCTGATGAACTTGTTTGCTCTTGTGTACCATTTGTGTCCTTTTGTTGCCACTTATGTCCTTACACTCCTCCTTAGCTACATTTCTTTTCTGTTGCAACTGCCAAAAATAAAATCTAGATAACCTTGTGATAAGAGATTTCTTTTTAACTAGCTGCTGGGTTGATCTATTAATTTTAAATTTTGCACTAATGATCTCTGAGCAGGTTAACATACGCTTCCGACATCCTAGGAACCCTGTCATTGGTGACAAATTTAGTAGTAGGCACGGACAGAAGGGTGTCTGCTCTCAGTTGTGGCCAGATATTGATATGCCATTTTCTGGAACTACTGGCATGCGCCCAGATCTGATTATCAATCCTCATGCATTTCCTTCCAGAATGACAATTGCAATGCTTTTGGAATCTGTTGCTGCCAAGGTATTACAACTACAACTAAATAAAAATATATAACTAATCTGCTGTGTTTGGGGAGTTGTTGAAGTGTTAAAGACGAATAATTGTTGATTAATTAGTTCTCTGGTATCATCCATGTAAGAAGAGAAACTTTTGTCTTGTGTGTGTCACGATTGGGTTCTAAAACAATGAGAGTTGTTCTCCTATTTAATGCCATTTTAAATG
The DNA here is from genome assembly GCA_003254925.1 of Chamaecrista fasciculata. Taxonomy (NCBI): domain Eukaryota; kingdom Viridiplantae; phylum Streptophyta; class Magnoliopsida; order Fabales; family Fabaceae; genus Chamaecrista; species Chamaecrista fasciculata. The sequence goes on along the minus strand of QANZ01041267.1, from coordinate 24,935 downwards.
GCAGGTGAAATTATGATATTCAACCCTCTATTTATGGAAGTATATTGTTTGCATATTGATATGACTTATATACTGAGAGGTGTAAAATATCTATGATAATTTCTTTTTCTTCTCCCAGGGAGGCAGCTTACATGGAGAATTTGTTAATGCAACCCCATTCCGCAGTTCAGTGAACAAAGATAGTGGAGAGTCTGGTTCAAAATCCGATTCGCTTGTTGATGAACTTGGTTTCATGCTAAAAGAAAAGGGATTTAATTATCATGGTGTTGAAGTTCTGTACAGTGGGGTTTATGGCACTGAACTCACTTGTGAGATTTTTATTGGGCCTGTCTACTATCAACGGCTACGCCATATGGTTTCAGACAAGTTTCAGGTGAACAAATTAACAGTTTTGCCTTCTAATTACACGAGGAAGGCAAATTGATGATCATATTATGTTTTCTGCTCATCTTTTTCTCCTTTTTTGTCTCTGTATCTCTGAAGTGTAGTCTGAGTGCAAATAGTTAGTGTTAATTATAATTTCAACTAGTAATCTTTCTGGATTTTAGGAACTTGGTTAGTATGGTATAATATCTAATCATAATCATTGTTTGCCAGTATGATTTTGAGGTCCTGAGGATTTAAAAGGTGAAGTGTTTTAACCACTTTAGTCTGGTGTTTTTCGTTTGATGTCTTTGATGTCACCATTAGATCTAGTATTCCTCCTAATAAGCTTTGCAGCTGAATTGATTGCTATTGCTCCAATAGTTTGTCAAACTTTTATCTAACCTCTATCTCTGACCCAAGGGATCTAAAATTAGCGAACATTTATTCACATGCTTCCTAAATACTGGACATTTTCCCTTTCTGTTGGCATGTTGATTAATACCGGCTGCTGATTTTGCTTGTAGGTTCGATCTACCGGAACATTGGACCAAGTCACCCGACAACCAATAAAGGGACGAAAACGTGGTGGGGGGATCCGATTTGGGGAAATGGAACGTGACTCTCTACTTGCACATGGTGCTGCGTATCTACTGCACGATCGACTGCATACCTGTTCGGATCATCACATTGCTGATGTATGTTCACTGTGTGGAAGCATCCTTACAACGACATTCCTTCAGCCACAAAAGCGGCCCATGAGAGAGATCGGTGGGTTACCACCAGGGAGAGCTCTGAAGAAGGTCTTCTGTCATGCTTGCCAAACAAGTAAAGGCATGGAAACTGTTGCTATGCCCTATGTCTTTAGATATTTGGCAGCAGAGTTAGCAGCCATGAACATAAAAATGACTCTCCAACTAAGTAACGGAGCTGGAGCTTAATATTTTGCCTCAAATTTGTCTTCATTGATAACAAATTTTGATTGTCGTATGTATTAAGTCATATGATTATTTATTTTTGCATGAACACATGCTCAAAGAAGCTGTAATGCTTATAAAGTAGTAAGTTGCTCAAGCCACGTGCAACATCAATACAAAAATGTCTATATTGTATTTTTGACGGATTAGAAATGGTTTTGGTGGGATGGGGTTAAGATTCCTTGATGTCCAATACTCTATCCTTCTAAATCCTAGTTGACAGATTGAATTTTACATTTTGCCTCCAAAGTCTTTTGATTAGCCTTGCTCATACTTGATACCTCTCATTTTGATCTTCTAATAAAAAAATTGTTTGCACCAAGCAACCAAACATTCCTAGGAAGTATATTCTTGAACCAAATGCTCTTAAAAGCAGAAGCAAGAATAATGGACGTGCAAAGATATCGCATGTAATAAGGAGAATATCTTATAACTAGGATTCTAAAATGATGCTACGTGGTCAAAAATTGAGATTGAAAATGCCCCAAGCTAATATTAGCATCAATGGTGATACAATCTCCACAAGCTTACTGTATGTGGCGCCAATGAAGGATGTGAAGTTGTAAACCACTTATCCTAAATGGGGCTCTCTATTATAAGGGCATGAAATATATGGGCACTAGGCAGATCTAAATTGCAAAAAATATCCATGACTTTTTTTTAAAAAAAAAAACTTAGACACCCAATCTATCACACAAAATTGGAGCAGGAACATCAAATTTTAACATTGACAGTATGAAGTCAAGTAATAATTGTGCACAGTAAGGACATGAGAAAAAAAGAAGAAGAAGCTAATCCTCAAAACTAAGGAAGAGTGCTTGCTCCCATGTCTTGCTGTTCATCCAATTTAATGTATTTGTCATAGATCCATATGCTGGGGTTGTCATAAGAAGTCTTGGGACATTTTTGAACATTCTTCCTCGCCCATCTTTCTTGCAGCAAAGGACACTTCCAGACGTCTAGATCAATGAAAGAGGTAGGCAATGCATCTCCTCCTCCTATTGACTCAAGCTTAGAACAGCAAAAAATCTGCAACTTCTTTAGAGATGTGAGGTGTTGAATCCCCTCCCAATTCAAATTTTCAAGATTTGAGAAACCCTTAATCTCTATTTGGGTAAGAGATGGAGGGAGCAAGCCTTCCTCTGGAAAGGACACCACATCTTCACATCTTCCCTCCACAGAGAAGTGCACAAGAGAGCTTAGACTTTGTATTTTCCAATCTAGCCGTCGAGCAACAAGCTGGTCACAATCCCTGATCTTCAGTGATTTCAGGTCAATAGGCAAACCCCCATTTGGAAATGACTCAATTTCTGGACAACTCCATACTTGTAGCTCCTTTAAGCTTGAGAGAAGACTATGCATTCCTTGGGGTAGTGACCTTAACTTGATGCAGTACCGGATCTTCAACGAAGTGAGGTTGGGTGTAGGCAATCCTCTCTCAGGGAAAGTTACAAAATTGGGACATCTCCATATGCATATTGACTGTAGAGAATTGAGGTGTTGAAGTTGTCCATCTCCATGTGATTCTGAAGTAGTTAAAGATTCCAGATTTTCACAACTCCAGATGACTAGAGACTTGAGTTTAGGGAAGAGATCCAATGGGAAGGACTTGAGACAACAATTGTGTATCTCCAATGATTCAAGTGAGTGGTGGAATCCATTTGTTTGTTCTACAAATTCCAGCTTCCAACAATTGTCTATATGAAATAAATGCATAGAAGGGGCCCTTGGAAGTGAAGATTCAAGCTGCTTGCAATACCTCATGGTTAGATTTGTAAGAGAAGGAAGATAACTAGGCAAATTGTCAACTAGTTTTGGACACTCCTCCAGGTGAAGCTCCCTAAGGCGAGGGAAGGCTCTTGAACTTTTATGGTCGACTTCATGAATCCATTTCTCCCATGCTGGCATACTGTAAAAGGTTAAGATTTCAAGAGAAGGAAAGGTTTGTTTCTCTTCAAAAGAATCAACTCCATAAAACTCTGGTCCCACACTCGCAAGCTCCTTAAACTTTGAAAGGTGAAGCTCTTTTAGAGATGGAAGTTTCCCAAGTGGTGGCAATATGTAGCAGTATTTACACCGTCTAATTGACAAGCACACAAGGTTGAAGAATGAATGATCTCCCAACCAAGATGGAAATTGAGTGCCTGTGTAATGCAGGATATTAAGCACTTCCAAGTTTCCATGTGGTTGAAGCTTGTCAAGTACATATTTTTCATGCTGAGAGTTATCAGTATCAGCACCACGACCCCAATCTAGGCTTAGCTGTTGAAGATACTTCTTGTCCTTTAACTTTGACTTCATAGCATCATCAGGATCAACCACATGTTTTAAGTTTTGGACAAGTAAAGAACCCTTTAGATTCGACAGTTCCCCCAATTCACCAATTGAAGAAGCTTGCTCTTTACCCACAACAAAGTTGCTCAGCTTTTGGAGGCTTCTTAATTTACTTATCTGTAAAGGCATCCCTTCTAAGTGAGTACCCTTAATATCCAGATGTCGTAAATTAACAAGATAATGCATGTTTTTCGGTAACTTTGTCAGGTTAGGACAGCTTGCAGCCTTCAAGGTTTGTAAGTTATACAGAGTGCATATGGAATTAGGCAACTTCTTGATTTGAGTTTGAGACACATCCAAGTACCGAAGATGTCTTAGTTTGCCAATGAAATGGAGCAACTCATTGACACTGCCGCGAGCACCTACCAAAGATAACACCCTCAAACATCCCAAATTCATCAACACATCATCTGGAACTTTGTTTAAAAAACAGATGGGTGGATCTACCAAGCTTAGTTGCAGAAAGGTGCGTATACGGTTTGCTTTGTAGAAAGGCTCAAAGTTTAGAGAAGGGTATCGACTTGCAATGATTTGTGATAAATGGCGAGTTTGATTCCCAACATCTTCAATGGAACTATTGTTCTCCAATCTGAAGCAAAACTTTCCAGATACACATTGAGCTAAGTCATTTATAAGATCATGCATCACAAAGTGAGTATCATCAGTTCTTGATTGTTGAAAAAATGACCTAGACACCAATTCATGAAAGTAATCATCTCCAACTTCTTCTATCATCCTGTTTCTCTTTGGCTTCTGAAGGAGATTTTCTGCCATCCACAGCAATATCAACTCCTCCTTGTCAAATTTATAACCCTTTGGGAATATTGCACAATAAGAAAAGCATCGTTTCAAATGCGACGGTAGATGGTGATAACTTAGTCTCAGAGCTGGAAGAATGTCCCCTTCTGTATTTGACAGATCCCACATGTCACTATTCAGTATATTCTCCCATTCTCTGATTTTGCTTTTAGAGCGCAAGAGGCCTCCTAGTGTTTTCGCCGCCAGAGGCAAACCCTTACATTTTTTAGCAATCTGTTTTCCCATTTCTTCCAAAACTGGATTTGAGTATGAGTTTCTGTAATCAAATGCATGTTTTGCAAACAGCATCCAACAATCTTCATCTGACAAGTGACTTAAGTGATAAGAAGGAACAGTTTGCATAATTGATGCAACATGCTCACTTTGAGTAGTAATAATGATCTTGCTTCCTTGAGCCCCATTTTGAAATGAAACTCTCATTCTGTCCCAATCAACATAATTTCCATTCCAAATATCATCTAAAACAAAGAGGAACTTCTTTCCCATCAGCCTTTCTTTCAGCTCAAGTTGCAGTGAATTAAGATCTCTACTATCATGATTGCTCACAGAAAGAACCTCCAGAATAGTTTTTGTAATCTTGAAAATGTCAAACTCTTCAGAAACACATACCCAAACCTTGAGATCAAAGTTCTCCTTCACTCTATCATCATTGTACACAATTTGAGCAAGGGTGGTTTTCCCAATTCCAGCCATACCCACTATAGGGACCACTCCTATCTTGTCATCACCACTTGAAACATCAAATAGTAACTTGATAATGGCTTCTTTATCTTCCTCTCTCCCATATACATCAGATCCTTCAACTAAAGAAGTTGTTGGTGTTTTTTGTGACAGTTTGACTCCTACACCCTCTTTTAGACCAAGTACATCTTTTTGCTTTGCAATAAACTCTAATCTTTCGATGATCTCCTCAATTGTTTCTTCTAGTTCTTTGTCATTTGAGCTGAAAGAAGTAGTAAATTTAAGATTTTGTACCTCACTTGCATAGGATTTAGCTCTGGTGTAGATCTCATCCAGCAGATCATCAGCATCATATGCAGCATCTTTGAGTTCATCAATCCATTTCTTCACTGATGGGTTTGTTATTTGCTTTCCCTCTGCATCATCAAGGACTCCATTAATGGACAGCAATATCAGCTTCAGCTTCTTCAGCAACTTGTTATTCAGTTTCTTCACCTTCAAGAAGCTAACTACCTCAGGTGAAGCTATCCTGTCAAGCAACACATTAAAGACAGCACCCAAAAAAGCTCCACCCACAACTTCCAAAGCCACCATGGTGTCTTGAAATATTTAAGATTTTGAGAAGGATATGCCAAAAGAACATAAAAAGAAGGAAATAATAGAGGATCAACTTGCCATTAGAAAGAAAAAAATATCTATTTCAAAAGGATGGTTGACTACACCAGCCATGAACATTCAAGGAAAAGGCTTTGTCATTTAATGTTTGATATATGTCACAAATTTCTTATCAATTATTTTACATTTGTCTTCATCTTCTTTCTTCATGTTTGGCTAAAATGAACGGCATGTCATTGACTAATAACACAAGTCTTTTTAAAATATAGGCCAAAGTCCTATTTTGGTCCCTCATGTTTGTTCAAAGTTCCGATTTGGTCCTTCAAGTTTTTTTGTTCCGTTTTGGTCCCTCAAGTTTTTTTCGTTCCACTTTGGTCCCTCAAGTTTCTAAAAATTTCCATTTTGATCCCTTAAGTTTCCAAAAAGTTCCACGGTTAGTACCTGAAATCTATTAAAATTGTCTATTTATTTCTTTTTTTCTTACGTTTTGATCTTATTATATAAGCAAAAGGACCTTAATGTAAAAAACTAAAACTTTTGAGGGGATAAAAGTCTATTTTTATTTTTTTTAACAGATAAAGTAGATGAAAAATGCTCACGGACTACGGTGGAACGTTTTGGAAAATTGAGGAACAAAAACGGAACAAAAAAAGATGAGGGACCAAAATAGAACTTCGAGCAAATTTAAGGGACCAAAATAGGACTTTGACCTAAAATATATATATATATATATATATATTCTATTGCTGATGGTTAATCATAAATAAATTTTGAATTGCTTACACAACATAATTATTTTTTAATGCATAAAAAAATGCTATACAGGGAATTCCTGTTTCTCATATTATATAGGTATAAAAATTTGTAAAAGGGTTTGAATTACCAAGTGAATAATAATATAGAAAATAAAGTAATATATAAGTAATAACATATACTACCTAAGGTGGACTAAAAGAATTCATTTGAATTTTAATTAATTAATGAGTTTAATTGGATTATTTTATTTAATAATTTTGTTTGTATTAATTCTGTTGAAGTCTATTGCACTAATAATAATTCTGGCCAAAAAAGAAAATTGCACTAATACTAATTTATAATAATAAGAAGAAAAAAAGATATTGACATAAGTGATTGAAGTTTTTTTTTTGGTTAAAGGGTCATTTTGGTCTTTAATGTATGCCCTAATTTTCATTTTGGTTCATTATGTTTCAAAATGTTCATATTGATCCTAAATATTGGCAATATGTTTCATTTTGCTCCCAAACTATTGAATATGACCTGTTTCAAATTCAAACATGACGAGTTTAAAGTTATGTATTGTTCTCAAAGAATACTTTTTTTATTTAATTTGGGCCTTCAGCAAATGAGGTCAAATCAATCCTAAAAGTAGACCGCTCGTTTCATAGTCAAACAAGCAAAGTTGATCAAATCCCTCTCGTTTGAAACTTGGATGTGACTAATTCAGAGCTACGAATTCCTTTTATAAAGTCTTTTGGACTTGAAATGAAAGACTAGAGAAATATAACCAAATTCAATAGTTTGGGATCAAGATTAAATATTTTATCAATATTTAAGACCAAAATAAAATATTTTGCCAACACTTAAGATCAATTTAAACATCTTCAAACATAATTGACCGAATAGAATATTAGGACATACATCTAACATCAAAATAAATTTTTTTTTTCACCAGAAATAAGTGATTGAAGTTCTATTTCCCAATTGCCATTCGGGCATTCTCACACGAACAACACAAACTGCAAAACGGCGTCGTGTGGCTCGTGTTCTCCACACCTTCAAATTTCTTCCATTCTTCTTCCCTAGTTGTTCCTAGTTCTCCGAATCATCAATTCATCGTTCACCAACATCCATCATCGGCTTCAGAAAACCGAGTTGAATCTGTTTGTGTGTGTGTAAGGAAGGAAGGGAAATGGCGAATGTGCTTAAGAGTGTGAAGGTGCCTCCAAACTCGGCGACTCTGGACGAAGCAAGGCATCGAGTCTTTGATTTCTTCAAGACTGCCTGCAGATCCATCCCCTCCATCATGGAAGTATACAATCTTCACGAAATCGTTTCCCCCTCTAAGCTTCGCACTACCGTCGCCTCTGAGATCCGCAAGAACTCCCACATCACCAACCCCAAGGTCTTTTTTTTTTTTCTTTCGACAATTTGCTTTTTCCCCATCGATTGAGGGTTTTCGCTGCATTCTCTTTTTCTAAAAAAAGTTTGATGCTTTTCATTCTCGAATGGGAACTTTGATTGAAATTGAGAAGCTTGTTTTCTATAGGGAAGCTAAGACTATACCTTGGGTAATTTGGGGGTGTAGGGGAAGTTCAGTGAATATTACTTGTGTAATACATTATTTGTTAGGGAGATTTTTCTTGTGGACTTAGCATGGTTAGACTTAGTGAGATGAGAAATTTCAATTATATGGTTAATGCTTGGAAGAAATTTTAGAAATCAAACATTTATTTTTTAAAAGCGTATTGTGTTCATTGTTTAGTGATAGAGGAAGTTTCTTAGAGAAGTCGTATTTCTAAATTGTTGCACAATCGTATCTATTTGAATGAGAAGTCGTGAACTTAGTGTGCCGTCTGGAATTTAGTCCCTTCTTTAATGATGTATTGGTGGGGATTCACGTGAACAGAAAAGCATGGAATCAGCTGTCCATTTGATTGATTGCTTATTACAGTGGTATATTTTCTGTTTCTGCTTGATGCTTACTTTCTGGCAATCCATTCCTTGAGTCCAGAGATTTCAGTTTAGATCTTACTTCTAAAGCTTCAATGTCCTTCTCTAATGTAAACGTCTTAAGTCAGACCTTCAATCTTTAATTCTGCTTGCTCAAAAGTAGGTTCGGATACTTGAGTTGTAGGGACGATCAGATGGATGCTAGGTTTGTTTACTTACATCTTCTCAGTAGTTCTATCATTCCATTCTTTAGAGCCAAACTCTTCTTGGAACCATAGTTGGAGAACTTCCCAGATAGGGTGATGCTAGCAGATTTGCTTGTCGAATAACTCCAGAGTGTCTCACTCCTTTGTATAAAATATAAACCATAATCCTTACCGGTTTACTCTTTCTTGAAATACGAGGAACTCTTTACCTATCTCTAATCAGATGCTTCAATGGGTTTCTCTTGCTCTTCATCTGCATCTTTCGTCATTTTCCGTTTAAGGGATGTTAGCCTACATGATTGTCTTGAAGGTTGAGAACCAACTTTCTTACCCTTGGCAGGAGCCGGAGTCTTATCTGGTTCATCAGATGATTCTGTTTGCTTAATTTGTGTTGCAGCAGCATCACTGTCTAACAAGTAATAGTAGTAATCCCTCAAGTTCTTGTTTCGCTTCTGATAAATTTGTAGTTTTACATGGCATGGCATGCAGTATGTTGCCATATTTTAACATATCAATTTTGTTTTTATTTCTTTAGATCTTCAATATCCTCTTACAAGTTATTTGTTTGTTTTCTTTTACTACATTATCTAAGTAACTTTCAGGAGCTATTTGAAGATTATTTGGGACTTTCTTTTTTGGCTGAAACAATTGTTAGTGACTGATGGTCGTATAAGATGACACTGACCTACCCATTTTGTACTCATAACGAAGTTTGCAGGCATATTCTGCGAATCGTATTGTTTAGTGTCTCTTGATGATAATTGAGAAAACTTGTTATTGAATTGTTAGTGAATTGTTATTTTTCTCTCGTTTCATATATGTCAAAGCTACTGCCTGGAGTTATCAGAAAACTTGTTTTGTCCCTTCCCATGACAAAAATTTCCAGAATGATTTCATGGTTTGCTTTTGCTTCTGTCTCTCCCCTGGTTTGAAAAATGAGCAATGCATTGTACTTGCATAGATGTATTATTCTTCCAAAGGTTCTCCATTTTGTCATGGATAGTGCGTCAAGGCTAGTAATTCATTGAAAAATTCTTAGCATTACATATTATTACATAGTAGTATGATCTTTGATTAATTTTATCAAAAAATTATGCTTTGATGAAGGCAATAATACTGCATTGAAGTTGAAGGACATTGTCCTTCTAGCATAGAACACAATTATTATGTGTTTCGTTATTGCTGATATTTGTGTAATCAGGTGATTGACATGATGCTCTTCAAGGCAATGGAAGAGTTGAAGGACATTGTGGATCAGGCAAAGCAGAGGCATCATATCATTGGTCAGTACGTGGTAGGTAAAGAAGGGCTTGTGAAGGATGTGGGAACGAAAGACCAAGACATCTCTCCTTTTTTGAAAAATTTCTACAAGAGCAATTACTTTTGAAGTTCGCTCAGCAATCCAATATCTTGCTTAAATAAAAGAATTATCTGAAACTATTTTTGTTATGTGGCTGTTGGATAAAGATATTTAGGTGTCACTTTGTTTCAGGTTAATGGTTGTTTTCATGAATTGATGCTTGATTTAAGAAATTGACTGTGTTTTGTTAACGTCAGTACACACCCCTGAAAATATTGTATTGCATCTACTATCAATGCAAATGGTATAAGTTGCTTCTCAGATGTAATGTATTGGCTTAACATGTAAAAGAATAAAGGATGTTAATTTTTAACTATTCCGGTGACTAGTATGCAAACAATTTGAAGGGTACTAGTTGTTTATGGGACTAGCTGGTGTTACATTTGCTTGGATTCTTTTTGGATATTGAAGTATCTTGTGCAAACCATGTTAAGAAAGAAAGAGTTGTACATGTCAACAGTTTTTCCCTCTCCTTTTAATATATTGATTCCAAAGTAAAAATCTCCTTTAGATCCTGCTTTGTTGGCCACCCATTTAGATCTGGTCATGGTAAATTCATTTCCTTCCTCGTTTCTTTCTTTTTTTCGTATTTAACATTCACAAAATGAAGCAAACATCTTCTCTTGCATATTCTAGAGGGGAAAATGTTGTTTAAATATGTTTGTGAAGCTAGGTAATGTTTGTGAAGCTAAATATGTTTCCTATAATGATTTGTGAAGCTAAATATGTTTGTGAAGCTATAATGAATTTAATTTGAGTATAAAAACAAACACAGTTTCAACTAGGTAATGTTTGTGAAGCTAAATATGTTTCCTATAATGATTTACTGCGGTGTTCTATCTACAGACTGCATGATTAGAGATGTGAGGCTAAAATGAATTTAATTTGAGTATAAAAACAATTAAGAACATGTATTATAAGAGATATTTATTATTTTGTAATGATTTATCATTATATGTATTTTTGAATCATTTATTTATTTATAATAAATAATAACTTTTCGAGTTTTTCTCGTAGTTGTTTGAAAAGCTAATGGTATTTTCGTGGCTACAATATGTCTGGCGAAACTTAGGAAGGAAAAATATTAAAATGTACTTAGAGTAGTAGTAGAAAAAGTAAAACTGCCAAATCTATGGACGATTCTAATATATCATAGCTCTAGTGTTTTTTTAATGGGACAAAAAGAAGCCCATAAAAACTACAATTACAATGGACAGACAATATTATTTGCAACAGCAAACAAATTACATACTGCTTGTCATCAATTCCGTTTCTAGACTACATATAAGTTAGTGAAACACAATCCTCAGGAATACATAGACTAGAGTACAAGAAAACCTGTAAGCATAAAAGCTATGGTCACAAGCACCATAAATACACAGGAACACAAGTAAACCTGTAAGTGTAAAACCTATGAAGACTAAGTTTTGCTGGTGCCTCATCCATGGAAATCAATTTGGAGACACTGTTTGCCACCTCATCAATCTCTCGGACGGGCCAGCCAGAGGGAGCTCAGGGCACGCAGCCGAGAGAAGTAATCATGTATAGCAAGCAGGGCACGAGCTGATTGGCGAGTTGTCAATATACGGTGCATTTGTTGCAGTGTTTGCTGCCTCAGGTTGTCAGCCTAACATGTAAAAGAGAGTCAAAGGTAATGAAATGTTTTAATAGAGCAGTTTCTCCAAAAAAAATTATCTGCCACGATATGTGATGTAAATGGGGAGAAGACAAGAATAAAAATTGAAGAATCAAAACGAAATTGAGCAGCACATCCAATACAGTGGTGAAAACAAAAATTTGAGGCCAAGTTGTAATGAATTCACTAGGTATGCTCTGGCGATAAAAAGGGTTTTGAGAAGTTTGCAGGAGGACGAAAAAAAGACGAAAACTACAAAGTTCAAACTACCATTACTAATGTCAAATCTGGTCATACTAGTGGAAAACTAAACCAGTACCAAAAGATATAAATCATAGATGTAAACTTTAAATATTTACGATTAAATTCTCTAATAAAAACATTACTAGAAGATAATATTGAAGTTCACTCTCCCATCATTCAATATTTCCAAAAATCTTTTTGCATGCTTTTTTTATTATTAAAGAACATAATAGTAAACTCCAAAGGAGCTTTACATAAATTTTATCTATTCCAAATCTAAAACCCCAGCAGCCCCAGCCGCTCCCCAAAAATATCATTTTAGTGAAAGATAGCATTTCTATTTGATAAACATATACTTAAAACTATTAAAGAAACGAGTACGAAACCCCACACCTACAAGTGTGGGAAGAAAAAAAATTTACCTGTTTAATAAACCCCTCAAGGGTCCCAAGCTTACCCATGGCCATAGCCATTTGACCCATGTAATTTGCTACATTCCCTGATGAACCAGATGAACCGAGGGATCCGCTGGACAATGTTTCAGCTAGAGACTGCTGCAATGCTTCCATGCCCTGAGATAATGCATCTTCTGCCTGCTGGGAGGATTGCTGCAAGTTGGTAATACCCACCAACTGCTGCTCAGTGAGAGGTTCCAGTTGATTTACCAGAAGCTGTAATCAAATTTATGGTCTTCAAGTCAAAATTAAGAAAAATATAGAATGACTAGATCTCAAATAAAGTGTGTAACTGCAACAATTATGACAACTGTGTATCTACATACAAAGTGAAACATATGAAGGATGCGTATGTATTATTATGTGCAAATTTAAGGATTAAACTATTTAAAATTCTGGCAAATTCAAAGGATGATTAACAAAATCAGAAAGAAAAAAAAATGCAAACACACCCTTTCATGCAAGCAAACTTTCAAGTTTGAGCTGATTGCAACTACACCCCCTTTATTACAAATTAAAATTGGCTCCTTAAGCTATTGCCTATTATCTGAACTCCCCTTCTGTTTAAGATCTGCCGATAAACCAACAGTTGACTGTTGTCACAGAGTAGATGGGTGATTACTAAAACAAATGTCACTATCACTCCTTATCATCAATATTGTTTAATCTCAAAAGAGTAATCGAATTTAACCATAAGAACAAAACTGTATGGGGATTTATCCGAACAAAGGTAGTTCTAAATCAAACCACCAGCTTTGTCATTCTATTTGCTGTTACAGTTGCCATTCAATTCATTCAAGTCACAAAAACCCAGAAAGAACTTTAGAAATTCATGGTCAAATTCAAAATTTAGCATTCTCAGCTCTGTTCTAATGTTTGAATTTATAGAAGTATTGATTCTCTCAAGAAGAGCACTAAAGAGTACCACAGATCACTGATGTTAAGGTTAGAGTCACAAAGCTTCTAGTACAGCAATCTGTTCTCATGAAGACTGGCACAAACAAGCTTCACTGGTGTTTTTTTATAAGCCTTATAGCATTTAACTTTGGTGTTTACTGGAAGAATTCCCGAGGAAGACGTCAAAGCTTTGGCTGACTGGTGCCATGTAATTTTCTCAACCAAGTCTACAACTTCTGCAGATAAAATGTAAGGTGGGATCAAACTGAAGATGGTGAATGCTCATGCCCCTGACTTCAACACATTTTCTGAATCTTGACTGCAAATTTGCTATACATTAAAAAGGAAAGAAAGGGTGAATTGACAAATTGGTCTTCAACAGAATACCCTCTCTTAATTAGGCAAAAGTTGGAGTTAGAAGTACCATTTTGGTTGTCTGAAAAGCATTTTGTCTTCAATATGATCTCACATGAAACCCACCAACAAATAGTCAACAAAGATTGGTGACATGGCCTATCAAAAAGCTAATGCAGCTCTTGTGTACAATTCCCATTGAAATGTCATGACAGAGAACCAAAATGGTACAATGTTGTGGCTACTTTGAGTGACTGATGTATCGTCATGAGCCTCATGGCATACTTTATTGTTAGCTAGGCATTATGTTACCCATAGTTGTTAACTATCTGCTTACAGGAAAGGGCCGAAACAACAACTATCTGCTTACAGGCTTAACATAAAGATGATACTGAAGGTCAATCTCTCTTTGTAGGACCAAAATGAGATAATTAGTTGGAAACTGAAGTGAAAATGTATATATTTGGAGGACCAAAATGTTAAACTCAAACAAAAACTTTAATTTTTTGCTGGGATTTCCCAAATCTGAAAAAAAAAAAAAAAACATTTTGCACCTCATGAACGTTAGTTTCACAATCTTGGCCATCCAATCACAGTAACAACTAGACTTCTTTTTCTGCTGATGTACACCATTGGAGTTACCCCCAAGCCTTTGCTACCATTTATTTGATCTTACAAATACTATGAACCGCCCCAGCTCTATTTGGGATATAAGCTCTTAAAACCAATCATCAAAATAGCCATGTGGAACTTTTGCTCATATACACAATAGTGCCAACTAAGTGTTCAACACTAGGGCAATTGAAGCCAACCCTAGGTTGAATTGAGAGAAACTGCTTCAATATACCTCATAATCTTTACCCATATATGATAACATGTGCCATCAAGCCCTTAATTTGTAGCCCATGGGTGCCCATGTCACATCACCATCCAATCATAAAGTGACCTTTGATAAACATAGCTGTGTCAAAAATAAAGCTTACTTATGTCCAAACAGATCGGAAACTGGACAAAGAACTGCAGACAAATTATGTAAAATTAAAGTTGCTGCCAGACCACATAAAAATAAATGAGCAACTATTTCAGAGCTGGATCTACGAATAACAGTCATATCAATAAAGAGATACGGGACCTGCGAATCCACAACATGCCATATGTTCTTTAGATTTTGAAATGGGGTAGTTAAGACTTGAGGAAACCTCTCCCAATTTGGAGAACGAATAATAAACTGAAAATAGAGCTTACAATACACATCACCCTCCACATAATCCAAAGGACCTAAAACAAAGCTCTAGTCTTTCATACCAGGTAAAACTGCTAATCAGGGAAATCATCATATCATTCAGTGAGCCATAAGATATATGATCAGAATAAGCTCACCTTGAGGAGTTCAGATGACCGAAAACCACCAAGCCATAGGAAACATCTCTCAGCAGGTGTTTTCCACATGCCAGACAACAAATGGAAAACATCCGTCTTAGCTGCAGTGCTCTTCAGTTTAAATATCTCATCATAATGTGCCAATATACCATCAATAATCATGCGAAGTTCAGTATCACTTGCATGAGAGTTTACAGCTGCTCTTAGCTCATTAACTTGTCGATTATGCTCTTCAAGCCACCTAGCATATTCTACATCAAATGCCATTGCCCCTGTAAAACAACGTGGTTAGAATCATATATTACCACTACAATAAAGACACAATATATCATCCCAACTTGAGACAAAAATGTTGATGAAAGTAGGATACCATTTCCACTCATTGAATGTGCTTGGTCACCTGAGCTTGATATGAAAATTCCCTAATAGAGAAGGAACAAGAGATTTTAGTTTATGTGGTACATTAATGGAAAAGAAACATGTCAAACCAAGAGAGAGAGAGAGAGAGAGAATAAGGGGGGGAAAAAGGTAAATCTGTTGAGGTAATTCAACTGCAAGAAAAAAGTAAGTTTCACCTGCTGCCTGGCTCGCTGAAGCTCTTGCTCCAGTTGGGTCAACTTCAATCGACTACTTTCTAACTGTTGGACATAGGCCTATATAGAATAGACAGAGATGCGAACATAAATGAGCTTGCAGCATGAAGGCTTAAATTCAAATGGGCAAGTACGTAACTATTTCTTGCAACTATCAGAGGTCAAAGAAGTTAAAGATAGCAATGATAGCACTGCAACTCCTTTCAACTGCTCTTATGACCATAACACTCAAAGTACAAATATTTAAGGTTGAATATCTAGATTTTTATCATTTTACAGCCCCCAAGATAGGTGATATAATTTATGAAGCATCCAGCTAGTTTCCAAGCTAATATTGGAGTTTTTTTTTATGGATAGAATATTATATGGGAGAAAAGCTAAGAGGGAAAAAGGAATATTAAAAGAAATTTGTGATCATGAACTGCATCCACAAAAAAGTATGCTTTTACTAGATAGAAATTTTTTTTCTTTTGATCTTTGACCAAGTTATTTCCACAGGAATTGCTGTGAGACTATTCCTGGCACTATTGTGACTGTTACTAATTAGGAGATCCTCCCAACAATTATTTTAGGGTTCAAACCTTTGTCCTGAAAGCATACTCACTTACCACAACGCCCAACCTTGTTGTATGGAGAAGTTACAAAAACAACATAAAAAAAACATTCCTCTTTTTGATGATATAATAGCGATAATTATAGGGGAAAACATAAGATACACCCGAAGAGAAACAAACCAAAAAAAATAATGAAAAAATATTTCCTACTTTCTTTCTCAACCGGCTTTTTCTTGCAGCCTCACGATTCTGAGCAAGTCTGCGGAGAGTCTGCAAAATTTTAAACAAATGATCATCAGGAAACACATCATTAAAACCCTAAATATTATCCATTTGACTAAAAGGAAGAAAAAAAAAAAGAAACAACCTTCTGATCAGATTTATCCTTTGATCTGTCATTGGAATCAGAATCCATAGCAGCAATGGATAGACTTCTATCATACTGCAAATATGGCTTCCATACAATGTCAAACTGCCATTTAACTTCAACTAGAAAGGAAAAAAGCAGGCTTCTGCTTATGCATTAAGTATGCATATTATTCACATTTAGATCAATCACACAGTCCGATTTGATTCTTGTTCATAAGTACAGCATAAACAGGTTTCTATATATATGCAAATGCTGGATATTGAATCAATTATCAATAAAACAAAAATTCAGAAACAACTTATGAAAAAAGGTAGAGAAACATCACCTGCTGATTCTTATCATCAGTATCCACATCAGTGGAAATATCAGTCCTAGGACTGGCATCAGCCATGGCAGACTCTTCTTGGTTTTCTGTATTTCCACCAGACTCTGATTGCTTATACAATTTGTTCTTATGACGCGAAGTTGGCAACTACAGGGAAAAATTAATAAAGCATATTTAGAAAACGCAGCTAGCCAAAAAATACCTGAATTACGAGAGTGATAATTTATCAGACAAAAAGAAATAACAAACTCACCTTATCAAAACTACCAATAGGAACAGGACCAGAAGAAATTGTTTGGCTACTTACTTTTAGTGAGTTAAGAGCTTGATCTGACACATGTACAAGAAAAAACCATTACATAAGTAAAGGGTTGAACTTTTATTTTTGGCCCAAATGGGTGGAACTGGGAAACGAATCTTAAACTTTATCAAAAAATACATAGAAAAGAAATTAATCAAGTTATGCACTTAAATAAAAAGATCCATTGGGCAGTCTCAGTCGAAAGTTGTGAAGAAACAAAATCTAAAGGCTAAAGGTCAATTAGACATATGATCCTATGCAGAATTGCAGATAATCAGAAGCATAAAAAAATTGTCATGATATGAAATAAAACAAGATATTCATATGCAGTTGCCATGCATAAACTTCTTTGAGTTGAATAACAGTAATGCTTACTTCCACTCAGGTCAACAGCATCACCTATGCGATATCCAACTGATTGCTCAAATGCTCCAAAGTCAGAAACATGAAAAGAATCAACAGTGCTTCCCTCTGTAAAGCTGAACACCATACTTTGTCAGATTGAGGCTAACAAAAGTTTACTCAGTCAATATGTTTCTTTCAAAGACTCAAGGCACATAAAAACTCAAGTCATTGAAAACTGAGATAAACATAAAAATAAAGACTTGAGCTCGGCATCTGATTTCCTTATCCAAGTTTATGATTTTTCTTATCAGTGTTTATTACAGTAAAGTACTAACTTGAAGACCACCATCTACTGCCACACCATTGCACATTTGCACTCACACTGCCAACATATAGCTACCGTAATATTTGTGCATTAATCAAATCATCTATGTCTGAACCCCACAAGCTAAAAAAAGTCACTTAGGAGATTCTTAGCAGTCAACATTCAACTGTAAAAGTGCATTCAAAGCACTGTAAAAGAATTGCATGAAATCAAGATAACGCAACTTAATTATGAGTATGCAACTCGGGTAATTAAATTTAGTGTGATATGGAAGATCAAAGAAGAAATCCAGAGTTCCAATTCCCCAAACTCTTCAACACCACACAACAAAGTATCCAAGAGAAACACAACCATGAGACTTTTCATTTCACAACTGCACAGCTCCTCAAAACAAAGTGAAGTTAAAGTAACTATTGCTCTGTATCATTTAGACTAAGTCTAAGTGGATCCTAACAAAGACTTCTTTAACCTAGGAATCCAAATCAGAGGGGTGCACAAATCATTTAACTCTCAACCTGCAAGATAATGACCAGCCAATAATTGGCTGAAGGCCAATGAAAGTGACCCCTTAACCACAAGACAACATATCTAAGTAAGCTTTTATACCATTTATAGCTTGGAATTTCACCAAAGCATGCTATTTTAAGTTTATATTGGATTCCTTAGACTAACAATTACACTCACAATCTTCCATCAGATTTATTTCACGTGATGATAGAAATCCAGATATCAGGATTCAGGATATCCTGAAATATCAGAGACTCTGTTTCCCTACACCACAAATTTAATTTCATTGTATTCAAAAAGGACTTGGGATTCTAGGAGAAGCGAACCAATTATATAACAATCCATTGAGCACTCACAGACCAAAAAAAAAAAAAATTAACTTGAAATAAAACCAAACCTTTATGTTTATGACTTTATGGTATCTCCACCTTCTCATAGAGCTTATATAGTTTAACTTAACCCAAAACAAAAAACCCTACAACTTCAACACTGATGTTATGAAGAATTCTTCTATTTTAGCTTTTAGGAATAGAAATAGCATCCATCTTGTAGATCTAGATGAATTAAGCCAGAATGTCAAGAACCTTTCATGTCATGCACAAAGAACAATGAACAATTACAACACAAAGATTCAAATATTCCTATAATTATTCATAAATCATAATGAAGCATAAAAAGGCCGGGATATGCTGTCAATCTAAGAAAGCAAGAAACTCTAGCAATATCACAAAATTAAGAAAGAAATGAAAGTTGAGACAACTTTAGAACAAATAAAGTATACCGTGCATTGGAAACCGGCAATTTAGAATCAAAGCTCGGCATCCCTCTTGCTCTTTGCTTCTCATCTTCTACTCCAACCCTTGTTCTACTCCCCATACACCATTATCATCATCATCGTGTATGCTCAATTCCCTTGCTACCCAAGAGTCAATAAATACCCTAAGGCCTAAACCAAAATCAATTCACAAAAATTAGTAAGTAAAAACGACAAATACTATATTACCTATAAGTAAAAGTTCAGTGAAAAATACTAAAATAGCATCAGATAGCTGAAAGAGACCTATCTTCAGAATCTAATTCAGCTAATTCGAGTTCGAAACAGATTTCATTTCATGAAAGGGAAAGCAATTCAAATCGAAGAATCACACGGGAGCAAAACCCTTAATTACAGCAGAAGTAGCTCATGGAAACGAAATATACATACATACCAACTCTTGTCTCGAAAGCCAAGCTCACGAAAAATGAGAATAATACATTCAACCCAAAAAAAAAGTGCTTAAAAGTCAAAGCTGCAAGCACACTTCAACGAGTAATAGACTAATTTGACGTCCTCAAGTCAGAAAAGGAAATCCAAAAAAAAGAAACCCCCCACCAAATCCAAGCTTAAGAAGATAAAAAAAAAACAAAAAAAAAAATCAAAATCACTGTGAGTTACATCAGAAAGAAATTCAGCAGGAACGAGATGATTTTAGTTTTTACTGATGAACTGAAATAAAAAGGCGAAAAATTGAACCAAACCCACCTCGGAATTGTAATGGGGGTGATGGTGAAGTGAAGAGCAAGACTGAAGAAGATTGTAAATTTCTGCTTTCTGTGGATTAAAGTGAAGAAAGAGGAGAGAGAAAGAGAGGGACGTGTGGATCATTCATTCATTCTAATCTCAAGACGTCGTCTTGTGCAGAAATCTTCCACTTTCCAAGGACAAATGATTTTTTTAATTAAGGTGTTATAATAATAATGTGTAGTGGGTTTGACATGAATGAATTGTATGTATTTTTCTGTGATTTTTATTGAGAAAATGAACAAAATTTCTACGCCGTTTAATGTGTCAGAGATACACTGACACAGTAACAATACATAGTGCATAGTGCATTGTGCATTGTGCATAGATACATACATACATACATACAATGCTTTCTTCTTCCTTTCCTTCTTTTACAGTTTCTCTGTACAGAACTGTCCTACAAGATACAGAGCCAAACACATCACTGAAAAGCCAAAAACGCAAGCAAATTTTATTTTAGGTAGGAGTAGGCACTTTCAAGTTTCAAGTTTCAATTTTTATGGGTCAGAAAAAGTTTACTTTTTATTGTCAGATTATTTTAGAATTCAATATTCATGTGTGTAATAATAAAAATTATTTTTAAAAAGTTTTGAGAAGAGTTAATATAAAAAAAAAA
>QANZ01041244.1:0-31758 GCA_003254925.1 Chamaecrista fasciculata | reverse complement strand
CTATGCACTGAGGTCATGCTGATCTTAGTTCATTTTCGCTCCCACGAAAACAATCGATCAGGGACAGATTTAGATTAATTATCTTATAATTAATCATGGACGTAATCACAGTAAACATGCTAATAATGTGAAAACCATTAATTTATCTCTATAAATTAATCCATATGTTCATAACATATATAAAAGAGGATTGGCCCTAGGGCACAATTCCTAACACTTCCTCCGCCGGTAATCCACACGAACAGTTTGCTGACACCAAGGTGCTAGCCTTCAGTTCTTTTCTCTAAAATAACTCGGTAGTCCAATCTACGGTTCTTGGTTATCAAGAACAATTCTTGAAACCAAGAAGATAGGTGGCGCCTAACCAAGAAAACCTTCTTGGTCTCACACAAAAACCCTAAGCTTTTGGTGCAAGTCGAACTTTCTCTCTCTCTTGGAGAAAGTCGACTTTCTCTCACTAGAACTAGGGTTGGCCGAATTTTTCTTTGTCTCACACAAGCAAAATCGACTTTTCCCTTC
Organism: Chamaecrista fasciculata; assembly: GCA_003254925.1. Taxonomy (NCBI): domain Eukaryota; kingdom Viridiplantae; phylum Streptophyta; class Magnoliopsida; order Fabales; family Fabaceae; genus Chamaecrista; species Chamaecrista fasciculata. Next base: position 31,239 of record QANZ01041244.1, on the reverse strand, counting down.
TATAGAACTAGCTTGCAAATTCAACTTGGCCTTACCTATTTATAGAGTTTGGGGAGTTGATAATTATAATTAGGGAATCCCTAAATTATAGGATTATCAAATTATAAAATTATAAGATTACAATAATATTATAATTTTAGGACTTGAATTCCTAATTAAAATATTACCTTAATACCTTAATTGAATTCAAAATGCAATCTTTAAGAATCAAAATGGAAGATCAAATCTTTCCTTGGACCCACAAAGCCATGCGTCATCCTCCCCAAGTTTTCTAGGAATTTAATAAATCAAAATAACATTCCTAACTCTTAGGAAGTTATAACCAACTTATTTATTTCCTAATAATATTAAATTAAGATATTACCCTAATATCTTTAATTAAAAATTTGAATCTTGAATTCAAGTCCATTATTGAATTAATATATTACCCTAATATCTTTAATTCAAATTTGAATCTTGAATTCAAATTCCCAATTAATATTGATTTAAAATATTACCCTAATATCTTTAATTCAATCTTGAATCTTGAAATCAAAATCAAATCTTGAATTCAAATTCAAATCCAAGTCATGACTTTAATTAACAAAACATTTTCATTAATTAAAATCCCTAATATGAGGCGCCACCCTCAACCCTAATTATCCAAATATTAGTGAATTTAATAAATCAATAATCTCCTAACTTTTAGGAAGCTTATCCAATTTATTATTCCCTAATATTATAATTAGGAATATAATTGTAAATAGATTAATCCAATTAACTATTTAACAATTAATATATTTAAACTTGTCCCACAAATTTAAATATCTCAAATGTAGATTTTATTTAAGACAAGACTTTATGTCCTAGACATTCAGGTATGTCTTAAATTGTGTCACCGGAGTGACTCACGAATTAACCCTAATTCGCGTCCGTTAAGCGGTGTTTAGATCCTGCTCATGTGTGACCGAGTAGGCCCCACGTGAAGTTGGCAGCAAGCCATCTCTATGACTCACAAGTCGAGAGCGGACTCTAGCAAGCCATCACGACTACCCAAAACACGTGAGTTATCGTTTTATCAAAACCGATTTAACCTTAGTACCACCTTGTCTTGATCCCGATTGTCACACGATATTTTGGTCATGGATAAGGCACGGGAAAGTCATCCTTAATCCAAACCATAACTTTCTCGATTTCCTGAGTTAGTCCCATTTCCCTGTGTGGCCACACATTCCTTGGACAGACTCATCGAGGGGCCCAGTTAAATATCTCTCATCTTTAATGAGGGACAAAATTCCATCTTGGTCAACCACATTCCTCAACACTGTAATCAACCAAACCCGTACCTAGCCCTTATGGCTACCCTGCTACGGGCAACGTTAGACTAGGCCAAAGTTTGTCAACTACAACGCCGGAATAGTCAAGACCTCAGGTCTAAGGCATCGTGACAGGTGTATAGGAGAGACTAGCTAATCACTAAACCCATGCAGGACTCTCCGGGTCAGTCCATCAACTTGTAACCCCTTACATAATTGCACCATGACTCTCGTAAAGCATCTAGTGCATGTATCTCCATACATCGAGGTCATGCTAGTCTTAGTTCATTCTCGCTCCCACGAGAATAATCGACCAAGGACGGATTTAGATTAATTATCTCATAATTAATCAAGGACGCTATCATAGTAAACATGCTAATAATATGATAACAACATAATTTATCTCCATAAATTAATCAATATGTTCAAAACATATACATAAAATGATTGGCTCTAGGGCACAATCTCCAACAGTTTCATGGTTTGGCAGTGAAGATACAAATTATTCAAATGAGTAAAGGGATTTTCACTAGTCAATCCGTGAAACTTAGGCAATCCATTGAAAAGTGGTCCTTTAATCTCAAAATCCGTTTGTATTTGAGGGAACACGTTTCTTTGGACCTCATATTGTTCATTAGATTGTGATGCCTCTCTAATAGATTTTCTCGGTCTAGAACGTCCATTATCTAAACTTTGATTTTGGCGAACTTCTTCGCGTTCTTGATTATCTAACCTATTGTTGCCTGAGTTTTCCATGTTTATATTTTTCCTACTTTTTCTAATGGATCTAAGCGTTTTATCTAATTCCAAATCTTGGGGAACTATAGGCTCTAAAGGTCTCCTAGACATATACTAGAAAGATAAAATGACTAAAATAATAAAAACTAAATAAACAAGAAATATAAAATTAAACTAGACTAAAGCAAATCAAACGAAAAATTTAAAACAAAACAAAGACTCAAAACAAAAACAAGACTCAAAACGAAAAATTAAAAAAAAAACGGAAAATTAAAGACTCAAAAAAAATAAAGACTCGAAAACAAATCACAATTTCTTAGGAACTCAAGAAAGAGTACCCCGGCAACGACGCCAAAACTTGGTCGGACACCCCTCGTAAGGTGTCAAACGAGCCAAATTTAATTATACTTGAGTCCTGCAAGTATAACTATATTTTATTAAAATATAGTATAGATGCTAACCCAAGGTCGAATCTCTCGCGGAACTCGATGTGATGAGACTAAGAGAATTGTGATGGGGATTATGAATTTGAGACTTTAGGGTTGTCACGATTTAATAAGATAATATGAGTCAAGACAATACCTGAGAGAAAACCCTAGAGATATAGACTATCCTAGTTCGTTCATCATAAATAAGAGATAATTAATGTGCATCAACTTAACCAAGTTAAATGATGTATTCATACTTAAACACAACCGATCAAACAATGGTAGAGAATATAAGATCAAGATGGACCACTCATCCCAACTAGGTATGAGTAACTTGTCAAGCTCTTCGGGACAATCTATATTATTGCCACATCGGAACAATAAACAAACAAGAACAATCCTAATTATAATTATAAGATAGATAGAACACTCTTTAGCAAACAAAAAAAGAGCTAACTTTATTAATCATGAAGGAGACAAACTCCATGATTATCAAAGTTTCATTCCTAATAAAGCATTGATCTAAGAATCAAATGTATAAACAACTTCAATAATTACCTTTGAAGGAGTTGATCATACCTCATGAATGCAACATCAACATTTGATCTCTACAATGAATATGAGATGAACTCAAGTGATATCCTTGAGGTATTCCTCAAGTATCTACCTATTTAGTTACTCATGCTCTAGGAAGAGAACTATTCTAAACTAATATGTGTTTCTTCGAAAACTTGTTGAAAACTTGTGATCTAAGCATAGATTGGCGCTCTCTATTTATAGTACTGAGTAGTGTGCTTGGTCCGCAAGTCAAGGAAGATTTTTGTGCTTGGGCCATTGCTTGCGCCGGCGGCCCAACACGGAAGCGCACCGAATATTTCGATTATATCTTCTTATCTTGAATCTTAACCGTCCAAATTATATGTTCGTGCTCTTGAATATTCTGCGCCGCGAGATTTCCCACTTGGGCCGTTGGCTCAAAGTGACGGCGCAACGTAATATTGCGCTGAAGATATCTGCTGACGTCATATCTCACTCAGATACTTGCGCCGCGGGATTTACCTCCCTTGCGCCGGCGGCTCATCCAAGGGCACAAGAACATTTTGTGTTCAACGTGATCTTCTCGAATATTCTGATATTTCCCTCTTGGTTTGGCCTTGTTTGGATATATGAAACCCTAAATAAACCGTTTAGTAGCACCTATTTATAAAGTACAATAAATAAACGCTAATTAATCTATTTTATCCACTTTATTTCACCACACCTTGGTGCAACCCTTAGCATATTAATTGGTCTAATTATAATATATTATTATTATAAACACATTAAAAGAAGGCCAAATAACTTGTTCACTTTTGGGCTGATCAGTACCACTCTAGCGCCTTGCTTTTGAGGGTAAGATGGAAAACTTTCCACATAACATCCTCTATGCTTGGCGCTAGCGGTTTCATGGTTCGGCAGTGAAGGTATAAATTATTCAAGTGTGTGTAAGGATTTTCACTAGCTAATCCGTGAAACTTAGGTAGTCCATTGAAAAGTGGGTCTTTAATCTCGAAATCCATTTGGATTTGAGGGAACACATTTCTTTGGACCTCATATTGTTCATTAGATTGGGATGCCTCTCTCATAGATCATGTAGGTCTAGGACGTCCATTGTCTAGACCTTGATTTTGGTGAATTTCTTCCCATTCTTGATCATCTAACCTACGATTGTTGCCTGAGTTTTCCATATTTATTTCTTTCCTACCTTTTTTAATAGATCTAAGGGTTTTCTCTAATTCCAAATCTAGGGGAACTATAGGCTCTTTAGAACTCCTTGGCATATACTAGAAAAATAAAAATAAAAAGCGAAAATAAAAATAAACAAGAAAACAAAGTAAAACAAAAAAAAAGCAAAAAAAAAAATCAAAACAAAACGAAACGAAACGAAAATAAAGAATCTAAAACTAGTCAAACTTTCTTAGGAACTCAAGAAAGAGTTCCCCGGCAACGGCGCCAAAACTTGACCGGACACTCGTCGTAAGGTGTCAAGCGAGCAAAATTTAATAATACTCGAGCCTCGCAAGTATTACTATATTTATTAGGATATAGTATAGAGGCTAACCTAAGGTCGAATCTCTCGCGGAACTTAATGTGATGAGACTAAGAGAATTGTGATGAAGGTTGTAGTTTATAATTTGGTTGTAAAAGTTGTCACGAATTAATATAATGAATAAAACAATACTTGAGAGAAAACCTTAGAGATGGACTATCATACTTTGTTCAAGATAGAGAATAGATAATTAATGTGCATTTACTTAACCAAGTTAAATGATGTATTTATACTAAAACACAATTAATCAAGCAATGGTAAAAGATATAAGATTAAGATAGGTAACTCAACCAAAACTGGGGGGATTGAGCATTTGTCAAAACTCTTCAAGGTAATCTCTATTATTGCAGTATCGGAACAATGAACAAATATAAACAATAAAGAATAATCCTAATTATACTTTCTAAGATAGATAGAACACTCTTAAGTAAACCAACCATGTGAATAACATGTTTAAAGAGCAACCTTTATTAACCGTAAAAGAGATAGACTCCAGGAATACTAAGTTGTATCCCTAATAAAGTATTGATCTATCAATCTAATGTATAAAAAACTTCAACAATTACCATGAATGAGTTGAGCATACCTCATAAATGAAACATCAACATCTGGACTCTAAATGAAAACATGGTGAACTCAAGCCACATCCTTGAGGCATTCCTCAAGTATCTACCTAATTAGTTACTCATGCTCTAGGCAGAGAACTCTAAACTATTCTAAATTGTGGTGAATTCATTCTGAACGATTTTGAGTGTAGAATGACGAGCTCTATTTATAGGCATGGGTAGTCAACTTGGTCCGCAAGTCAAGCCGGCCCATCATGGCGGTTCAGCAAAATATCCGAAATATCTTGAATATATCTTGATATCTTGAATCCTGGTCGTCCAAAACATATCTTTTAGCTGCTAAGTTGCGTGTGCCGCGAGACTTCTCACTTGGGCCGTTGGCTCAAGTGACGGCTCAACCTAAAATTGCGTTGAAGTTTACGTGCTGACGTCATACTCCTCTTAGATACGTGCGCCGCAAGAAGTCCTCTTTTTTGCCGGCGGCCCATCCAACGGCACAAGTATTTCTTGTGCTTTTTCGTATCTTCTCGATGATTCTGGATGTTTCCCTTATGGTTTGGCCCTGTTTGGATGTTTGAAACACTAAATAACCCATTAAGTAGCACCTATTTATAAAGTACAATAAACAAACGCTAATTAACCTATTTTATCCACTTTATTATGCCATATCTTGGTGCAACCCTTACCATATTAATTAGTCTAATTATAATATATTACTAGTTTAAACCAAGGTTATTAAAACTGGACCGGACTGGCCGGTTGAACCGGGAACCGGCCATTAGGCCAGACAGAGAACCAGACTGAACCGGCCAAAAAACTGGTGAAATCGACCTGAACCGGAGGCAAACCGGTTGAACCGGTCCTAATTTATTTTTTTATTTTCTTTTTTTCTTTTTTATTTTTTTGGTCTTTTTTTATAATTATGGGTCAAATCTTAGAGAATGTTGATTATGAACCAAAATATGATAGAGAAAGTGTTCATAAAATGTCACTTGATGATATTATATTGATGAACATTATGAAAATTGATTATCTCTATATAATTCATGTTAATTTATGAAAATTGTATTAATATATTAATGTTATAATTGTATTTTGTAACCTAATTATGAATATTTGAATTAAAATTTTATCATATATAGGTTTTTTTATTATTTTTAATTTATTTATTTGTCAATAGTCCGACCCCGGTTGGACCCCGGTTGAACCATTGAACCTTGAACCCCTCCTTCGGCCAGTTCAATGGCCGGTCCGGTTTTAATAACCTTGGTTTAAACACATGAAAAGAAGGCCAAATAACTTGTTCATATTTGGGCTGATCAGGGTCATTGTAGAACTGGTGATGACACATGATCTAGAAAGTCTTTGATATCCATGTATTGTAGTAAGACTTTTCAAGGAGGTTGAATCAATCATTTTAAACAACATTTAGCTGAAATAAAGGGAGATGTTGGACCATGTAAAAAAGTTCTAGCTGATATTCGTTTTCAAATCCAAGGTAATGTTGAAAGTTTCAATAAAAAAAAAAGCGGAAGGCAATGGAAGAAATGGAAGAAAATAATCCCTACTCTCAAGAAGAGGTCCAAATTAGTGAAGATATTCAACAATTGGGTAGCTCTCAAGTGAATGACAAAGACAACGGAAAGAAATCCCTTGGTGCATCTTACTTTATGCTCAGAACAACTCCTAGAGCATGGCCAACTTTGAAGAGTGTTCTACAAAGTAAAGAAGCAATAGAAAGATGTGATATTGCAATTTTAAAATGAATTATTGATGCTTCTATACCATTTGATGTTGTCACTTCTTCTTTTTATCAACCAGTGATTGATGTTATAACTAAATGGGTGTTGGATACAAGGGTCCTAATTCTTGGAACCTTCCGGGATATTTATTGAAGAAAATTGTGGATGAGGTAAAAGGTTATGTGAATGGTTTTCGATCAATTTGGAAGGAAACATGATGTACCATTATGACTGATGGTTGGACTGACCAATGTAGAAGAACTCTCATCAACTTTATAGTATATTGCCTCAGAGGAACGATGTTTTTAAAATTAGTTGATGCTTCTAATTCTTCTAAGACAACTGAAATGTTATTTCAACTTTTTCGAGATGTTATCTTGGAAGTTGGGGTTGAAAATGTTATGCAAATAGTCACTGATAATGCTGCAAATTATGTTCGTGCTAGTAAAATGTTGGAGAAAGAATTTCCCTATGTTTATTGGTCTCCTTTTGCTGCATATTGCATTAATTTAATGTTGCAGGACATTGGTAAATTGCTTGAAGTTAGTATAACTGTTGATCATGCTACTCAAATAACAAAGTTTATTTACAATCATTGCTATGCATTGCATTTGATGAGGACCCATACTAGTGGAAGAGAAATACTTCGTCTAGCTCCAACTCATTTTTCTACTAGCTTTGTTGCATTACAAAGTATTTTGGCTCAAAAGGATGCCTTGAGGGCTATGGTTACATGTAGGGAATGGGTAACCTCAACATATGTTAGGGATTACCAAGCTAAAAAATTGTCGATCATGTCTTAAATTCCAAGTTTTGGAAATATTGTGCTACGATTGTTAAACTAACAGAGCCACTCATTCGGGTTTTACACATTGTTGATAGTGAAGAGAAACCTGCCATGCGTTTCTTGTTTGCAGTTATTCATAAAGAAAAAAAATTGAAGAAATGATTAACAGATTTCAAAGAAGGAAAATGGTAGTGGAAACTTATTTAGATATCCTTGATAGACGTTGGGAATCTCAACTCCATAGAAATCTTCATGTCGCTGGTTTTTTGTTTAATCCAAGTTACCAATATGACGAAAAAGAGAAGTACGAAGACGAGGCCCAATCCGCAGTGATTGATGTCATGGAGAAATTCTATCACAATAATGAAGATATGGAACAGAAGATGAATGATTAGATGATAATCTTTAGAGAGGCAGAAGGAGATTTCGGAAGAAGATTTGCAATTAACAATCGTCACACAATGATGTCAGGTAACAATGTAATAGTTTTGATGATTGTAATATATAATAATGAATCTGGTTATGAATATTCAAAATATATTATTTGTGATACATATGTGATATTTTGTAGATGCTTGGGGAACATAAAGAAAATTGACACGTGCGATACACGAGAGTCTTTCATTGTAAATAAAGAAAATTAGTTTCTTCATGCATATAATTTTTTAAGTTGCTATGATACATGACAAAATTATGTATTAATTATTGAATTATTAACTTTTTTGACGAAAAAATAATTAAAAATATATTTTGTGTGATAGTTGTAAATGAGACAATTTATAGTGCTCTAATTTTGGTGTTTTTAAGTGTTTTAAACATCTGAAGCACAATTGATAGTTGTATTTCCACATGAATTTTATAAGTGCTTTTTAAGATTATTATATATAGGGAATTTTGTATTGCTTAATGATTTATTAAGCTAATTTATGTATCGATAATTTAATAAGTATTTTTGTTTGCTAAACTTTATCAATTCTGAACAGGCACTTCAGTTTAGAATGACTTAGTTGTAACACAATTCATTCTTGAACCATGTACATTTTAGTCAAATAAATATTTTGGACACAGACAACATCTTGCATAATGATTGGTTCTCCACTAAATTTATATAGAAGATGTTTTTTTATATTTATTGAAAAAGAAGATAATCTATTCGTTGTTAAGTTATTAACTTGTTTTATGAAAAAATATCCAAAAATATATTTGGTGTCATACTTGTAAATCATATTCTGCCACAGGACTACCCAAAGATATTCAAACTTAACAAATGGAGATTCAAAAAAATATATTTGATTTGTACACAGGCTTTTAAAAAAATTACAAACACGTCATACTAATAGAGATTATATAGATCCCTAAACCAATATTTAACCAACATACATCTCAGTTAAAAAAAGAAAACCATTACAATGACACATAAGTTCAATATCCAGATATATGATATTATTAAAAATATATATATCCAAATATATAACAAAGCCAGCAATTAAAAACAAATACTGACGTCATGAACACATTTGAATTAATTTAACAAACCATTGATCTATCTTTTTTTTAGCAAGAATTAATTTATCATATTTGCTTAATTGATATTTAAAATAGCAAGAAAGTTTTTAATTTTTTTCAATTAACTTTAGTTTACCCGTTAAAAATTTAATTCAACTACTAATAATTGACTTTTATGATTATTTTGTCATTCTCAAGAAATTGCTAACTAAAAAAATGATTAAACATTAATTTCTAGTAGATCTTGAAATATACATAGTCTTCAAATGATTTTATTTTTCTTGTTAGTACTTTATTATTATTTCTTATATATAAAATACAACTTTATTAATTTATTTTATATGTATGGATCATGGATCAATGAAGTTTTATAATAGATTTTATTAACATGAAATAATAACATTCTATGAACCTCATTGAATGATATGACACAGTTTGAACCCTAAACTCTAAACTTCAAAACTCTAACCCTAAAACCATAAACCTTATAACTCTAATTATTTGGGACATACATTGATTCGTTAATTTATTGATTTTTGGATATGAATGATTATTTATATCTAAATTAATTAACAGTAATATAAGACAAAATGACATAACTTTGGAAAATTATGCCATAAGAATAATAATAGTAATTGATACATATAAATCTATTTTAGGCAGTCTGAAATTCGATTTTGAAAATGAGAAATCAAAGATATATTATAAAGTTGAAATTTATTTTTGAAAATGATGAATGCTCATTAATAGAGATGAATTACAATGTAAGTAGGAAAATTGAATGAATTTCCATTTATTAATTGCAGCCAATCAGAAANTTTTTTTCAACTAACTTTTAGGTTACCCGTTAAAAATTTAATTCAACTACTAATGATTGACTTTTATGATTATTTTGTAATTCTCAAGAAATTGCAGAATAAAAAAGTGATTAAAACATTAATTTTTAGTAGATCTTTAAATATACATAGTCTTCAAATGATTTTAATTTTCTTGTTAGAACATCATTATTATTTCTTATATATAGAATACAACTTTATTATTTTAGTTTATATGTATGGATCATAGATCAATGAAGTTTTATAATAGATTTGATTAAAATTGAATAATAACATTCTATGAACCTCATTAAATGATATGATACAGGTGGGACTCTAAACTCTAAAATCTTATATCCTAAAATTCTAAACTCTAAACTTCAAAGCTCAAAACTCTAACCCTAAACATTAGAACTCTAATTATTTGTGGCATACATCATTCGTTAATTTATTGATTTTTGGATATGAATGATTATTTATAGCTAAATTAATTAATTGTAATATAAGACAAAATGACATAATAGTTGGTTCTCCACTAATTTAAAACAGTAGATGGTTTTTTATATTTATTGAAAAAGAAATAATCTATTAGTTGTTAAATTATTAACTTGTTTTATGCAAAAATATCCAAAAATATATTTGGTGTCATATTTGTAAATCATAAAATATTCACATTGATTTATCTTCATGCCGCTGGTTTTTTGTTTAATCCAAGTTACCAATATGACGAAAAAGAGAAGAAGTACGAAGATGAGGCCCAATCTGCAGTGATTGATGTCATGGAGAAATTCTGTCACAATAATGAAGATATGGAACAAAAGATGAATGATGAGATGATAATCTTTAGAGAGGCAGAAGGAGATTTCCGAAGAAGATTTGCAATTAACAATCGTCACACAATGATGTCAGGTAACAATATAATTGTTTTGATGATTGTAATATATAATAATGAATCTGGTTATGAATATTCAAAATATATTATTTGCGATACATATGTGATATTTTGTAGATGCTTGGAGAAAATGCAATGGATCTAGTGCACCACTTTTATATTGTTCTTCATAATTTTTAATTACGTAGATAAATCATATATATAAAGTATTATTGATAATTTGCAGGAATCAATCAATAAATAAGACTTATTATCCAATAAATTTTGAAAACTTTGAAGAAAATGTTGATTGGATTTTAGAAGACGAACCACCAAGTTTAACTGTGGAGGAATTAGAGGCTCTCAATCGTGAGTTTGGAGCTTGTACCACTAAAGAAAATGAAAATCATCCATATATTGGTTCGTAACTTTATATTTATACTGGTTACATGAACTATTATAGTTAGGGTAAGTCTAAGATGCAAAGTTTGATTCTTGACATAGGATATAAATGCTGATGTGGCATAATTATAGCCACTGATATAATTTAATGCTGAAAAATAAAAAAATATTAATTTTTTAACCAATCACAACTGTGCATGGAGTCATACTACTATTTACATACAATTAACTCTTCCACGTGTCATTATTTTATTGGCTCATGACCTATTGCATCCCATGTCAAGAATCAAACTTTGCATTATAGACTTACCCTATTTAAGTTAAATAAAAAATATAACTTGTTAATTTTTTGCAGAGTTGAATTTAGATGAGCTTGATGATGATGATGGTGGTGATGTTGATCGTGGGAATTAGGACCAGCAAATCCTGATATATTGATTATGACCTATTTATTTGCATTGTTTGGGACTTAATCAATTATTTTCCATTTTAAAGACTTGAAGTTGTTATTTTTAAGTACTTCTGACTTGGTTTTGCTTATTTTAATACTTGAAATTAGAAACTTGGAAACTAGAGAATGTGTTAAAGTTGTAACGAAATTACTTTTAATCTTGAAATTGTTATTTAAATACTTTAAATTTAGAAATTAGAAGTGTTGTTTGATATTTTGACACACACATATACATACATATATATATATATATATATATTATTTTTTAATATTTGACCGCGCCAACAATTGGCTCGATGGTTAAACTAGTGACCCAAGCCATCGATCAGGTCAATGTGTGGTCTGGTTACTAAGGCATTGATATATATTCCATTACCAACACAATAATAAAACGACGCATAGGAACGTTGCATCTATATTTACACAGTGCGACACCAAACGTTTCATGGTCTATATCTTTGCATCTACGAGGCCGAACATGTGCGATTCTTTTTTTAATTCGCACAGTACAATGTTGTGATGTAGCGAAGCAACTTACACATTCAATATTTAATGATAGTTTATGATAATAGGCCTAATAAATTGGAGGCTCTAAGGACTCAGACTAGTGGCGGTTAAGGTCCACTTAGGGGAATTACTTGATCAAGGACGCCGAATGGTCCTACGCCAGCCAAGAGCGCCATAATCGGCCCAACAACCTTTAAGGTCAAAAGGACTTGGATCGATGACGCCCAAAGCCCAATAAGGGGGTCACCCCATCGTGGACGCCGAATTATCCTACGTCAGGCAAGGACGCCAACATCTAGGCGTCAACGATGAAGACGTACAAGAGAACGTCTCCACGTCAATCAGGAGTCAAATAGAAGCTAGGGGGCACACGTCTCTCATTATATACGTCTTTGGCACAATCTTAACTGCCAAATCAGTTAAGATTACGATCAGTTAAGGTTTCCCTTAGCATCTATGCCAGGTCAGCCGAATTAGTTAAGATCACAATCAGATATGGAGCCAAATCCGGATCCTATCAGATTATCCTCAACCAGTATAAAAGGGAAGCCCAAAACACTGGAAAAAGGTACGCACTATTGCTATTTTACACACGTTATTGCTCTCAGGCTTTTACTGACTTAAGCATCGGAGGTGAATCGCAGGGAAACCCCTGTGTGTTCATTAACTTGCAGGCGACTTTTGACCCAGAGTTGCTTCATCGAACCAGGTAATGCCCTCCGGCCAAAACCAGGTTCATCACTGGCGCCGACTGTGGGGACTTTTCATTCAAAGTCCAGATTCAATTTGTTGTTAAAGTGTTGATCTTAGTTTAAATTTTTTCTTTCGGTACACGAACGATCAGGTTGGATCACATACATTTTTTCCTATATTTTTGTTTTATCTAACCTGTGTGCTTCATCGAACCAGAGAGAAAGATGACATCTACAGAAATTGGCAAGATGACATCCACTCCAACTGATCAACACGCTTCAGGAGGCTCAATAGCTCAATCCGCACAGGATTCGACGCTTGCTCCTCCCCCAGGATTTCCTACCACCCAGGAAGCTCCTACGCTGCCCAACACAGCGACTGCGGGGCAAATCAAAATAACAGCAGAAGACAAGATTGCTGCACTCAAGGCTGACATGCGCATAGAGATGGAAGCACTGCGCAAAGACATCCGTGATCTGGTTATGGGCAAGGGAAAGCAAGTTGCTGAAGAAGCTGACCCGGAGCCCATACCTCCAGAAGGAAATCCAGGAAACCAAGAACAACAGGCTCCCATGAACAACCCACCACCTGCCCAGATGGTAGCTCAACAGCAGGCTCCTAGTCAAACCACTCAGCTTACCCAGCAGCAAACTTGGGTAGGCGCCTACTCTTATCCACCTCAGGGCTACTATTACCCACAGGGGTATTATCCTCAATATTACCCCGGATATGGCGTCTATGGAGGATCCACTGGAATGTATCAGCCTATGAGCGTCCAGGCACCAGCGCCAGAATCGGCGCCTCCAACCAATTTGGCGCTACCGGCAAGAACGCCCCCATTGGCTGAGGGAATCTTTGCCCCTCATGTGCAAGCTGTTGAACTGGACAGGAACTACAAAATGCGCATGAAGCTGACGCCTTATACAGGGTAAAAAGACCCAGAGGATCATTTACTCAGCTTCAAGGCCGCCATGAATATCTCCAACCTAGGAGATCCTCAGAGATGCAAGCTGTTCCCTATAACTTTGGAAGGACCAGCTCTGGATTGGTTCTCCAAACTCCCGGCGAGCTCGGTACATTGTTTCAAGGACCTAGAGGATATGTTTAAGAAACGATTCGCCACCAGCAAAGTGTATAAGCAGCCGATGGCGGTCTTGACCGACATCAGACAAAACAAGGGAGAATCGCTGCGGGACTACTTGGCAAAGTTCAACAAGACTTTGCTAAGTATCAAAGAAGTGGACGACAAAATCGCAGTGTACTCATTCCTGGCGGGAATCAGACCAGGCCATGCGCATAAAGAGCTTACGCACAAGGCTCCCAGATCTGTCGGTGAGCTCCTCTCAATGGTTGAGGAGTTCATAACAAAAGAAGATCTAGACAAAACCCAACGTGATCGCTTCGCGAGAATTGAACCAGATACCAGAAAGCCATACAGTAAGAACTCGGAAAAGGCTGGTGGCGCCCAAGCACCAAAGGGTAGGGACTACTCCCGGCGTCCACGGTCCCCACCCAGGGGAAGGCATGCTGTCTACACTGTTCTCACTGTGTCCCAATCGGAGATCTTCCGAGAAATCTGCAACACAGATCTACTTCCAAGACTCCCAAACCGCCCTAGGAGAGCAGGGCGAAACATTGATACCAGCAAGTATTGTAGGTATCACAGAACAGAGGGACATACAACGGACGAATGAATCGTCTTGAAGGACGAAATCGAGAACCTGATCAGATTGGGACGCCTCCCATCCAGGTTCATTAAAAAAGATGGAAGTAAGAGGCCCAGAGAGGAGAAAAACACTCGCGAGCAGAAAAAGCCAAGAGGTGGAGGCACTGATGGCGAGGAAAAGAAACGAGATCGGCGCACACCGCCAAGAGACGACAGACCAACTGGGATCATCCACACCATCTCAGGCGGTATAGAAAAAGGTGGCGCCAAAACACCACATAAGAAAAGAAAGGTGAATCGATCCATACTTATGATTGACTATAAAGAAGCATCCAAAGACGAAAGATGGGTTGAACCCATAACCTTCACTGACGATGAATTGTGGGAGGTGAACCAGGATTACGATGACCCCATGGTGATCACAGCACAAATTGGTACATTTACGGTAGAAAGGATCATGGTGGATCAAGGCTCGTCCGCTGATATCATTTACAAGTCATGTTTCGATCAGCTGGGCGTTCCAAGGTCAGACCTCAAGGAACACTACGGACGCCTTATAGGATTCACAGGGGACCAGATACCAGCCCTTGGAAGTGTTGACTTACGACTCACCGTAGGTGAAAAGCCAAGAGTGACGAGTGTTATGGTGGAATTCTTGGTGGTCCAGGCGCCCTCGGCATATAATGTCCTTCTCGGGCGCCCCTCCCTAAACAAGATGAGAGCGGTGATATCCATTGCCCACCTTCGCATGAAATTTCCAACGCCACAAGGAGTGGGTCAAGTGAGAGCGAACCAGAGGACAGCCAGACAATGTTATGCGATGAGTCTGGCGAAAACCAATGAAGAAGAAAGAAAGAGGAAAACACGGACAAACACATCAGCTGATAACGCCCCCAGTGAAGGGAAGCTAGAGGCTTCAAATGCTGAAATAGAAGATTTCAGGCATGAAATCTCGAATCAAAGACCCAAGCCAACGAGAGATTTGGAGGTTGTACAGCTAGGCAAAGACGCCGAGAAAACAGTAAAGATCAACATGCTCCTTCATGAAGAAGAAAAGTCCGAACTTATCCAGCTTTTAAGGGAATCCTCGGACGTCTTCGCCTGGTGTCCTACAGACATGCCAGGAATTGACCCGGAGCTCATCTGCCATAGCCTGAACACTGATGGCAGAAGAGGAGTGATCCAACGAAAATGCCTCTTTGGCCATGAGCGTCAGACGGCTATCCGAGAAGAAGTTTGCAAACTACTGACCGCAGGATTTATCAGGGAAGCCAAGTACCCTGAATGGCTCTCTAATGTGGTACTGGTCAAGAAATCCAACGGCAAGTGGAGGATGTGTGTGGACTTCACTGACCTCAACAAGGCGTGCCCAAAAGATCACTACCCACTGCCCAATATCGACAAACTTGTGGATGGGACTTGTGGTCATCAGACGATGAGCTTCCTAAACGCCTTCAGCGGATATAATCAGATAAAGATGAACCCTGAGGACGCCGAGAAAACGACGTTCATAACGGAGATGGGCACGTACTGCTTCACGGTAATGCCTTTCGGACTGAAGAATGCGGGCGCCACCTACCAAAGAATGATGGATCTCTTCTTTAGAGATTACATTGGAAAGAATCTGGAAGTCTACGTCGACGACATGGTGGTGAAGACGAAAGAAGGGGGTAAGCACACCGAAGATTTGAAGGAGATCTTCAACCAACTACGCAAGTACCAGATGAAGCTGAACCCCTCAAAGTGCGCCTTTGGTGTAAACGGAGGAAAATTCCTCGGGTTCATGCTCACCAACAGAGGAATCGAAGCAAACCCGGACCAATGCAGAGCTATCCTGGAGATGCACTCTCCTAGGTCAATTAAGGAGGTCCAACGCCACAACGGAAGGCTAGCGGCACTCCATAGGTTCCTGTCGAGGTAGAAGGCGCCTACCGCCACCCCAATAATAAAGCTTTATAGCTACTTTCTTTTGGCAAAGCCTTGATTGCTTCTTCCGTTTCAAACATGTTTTTTAATTCTTGTTTTTAAGATTACTTATGTCTAGTCTTTATCTTTTCAAGAACGCCATTTAAATTCTATGTAAGCCGTCTTTTCAACGCATGACTTCTATCAATAAAACGAGCATTACTCATTAATGGTCTCCTTTACATTCAGGTCAGCTGACAAATGCTTACCTTTCTTTCGAACATTAAAAGCAAACAAAAAATTCGAATGGACCAAGGAATGCAAGGAAGCCTTCCAAAGGCTAAAGGCGTATCTGGCGTCACCGCCAATCTTGGTAATTCCAGTTAAGGATAAGCCAATCTACTTCACAAGCAAAACACTCACAGGAGCCGAAAAAAGATATCACCGCCTAGAGAAGCTGACATTTTCATTACTCCACTCAACCAGGAAGCTGAGACATTACTACCAGCAATACCAGATAATCGTCAGAACGGATAGACCCCTCAAGCAAATGATCGAGCAACCAGATATTGCTGGAAGAATGTCAATATGGTTCGTAGAAATCTCAGAGTATGGGATCGCCTACGAGCCGAGAAGGGCTATTCAGGGGCAAGCATTAGCAGACTTCATAGCAGAAATGACCGGACCAGACGACGCCCAAAATTGGACTTGGAGCGTGCACATCGATGGCGCCGCGTCAAACTCGCAACGCGGAGCAGGAGTGGTAATGCGAGCCCCAGACGGCTCCATCATCGAACAATCAATCGAAATTGAATATCCAATCACCAACAACCAGGCGGAGTACGAGGCGTTGATCGCTGCCCTAAAGATGGCAGCCAACATAGGCGCCAAGAGATTAGACATCTTCGCAGACTCCCAGTTGGTGGTACAGCAGATGAATGGAGAATACGAGACCAAAGACTCGACCATGGTCCAATATGTCGAAAAAGCAAAAAAGATCATAGAAGGATCAGAGATAAAGGCCACCTTTAACCACATCCCACGAAGTGAGAACGCCCGAGCCGACGAGCTCGCCAAGTTGGCATCTAGGCCAAACAAAGGAGGAAGGAATTCCATCATCAAAACGACCCTCAGGGAGCCCTCAATATTTGAACAAGACATTCTTCCCATGGAAGAAGTCGTTGATTGGAGGACGCCGATATTCAACTATTTGGACAAAGGCTCCCTTCCCTCAGACAAAAGCGAGGCAAGAAAAGTTGCAAGAAGATCTGGCAGATACTTTGTCAGACAGGGAACATTGTACAGAAAAAACTTCAGTCACCCAGGAGCTAAATGCATAGCGGGTGAAGAAATTACCAGAGTATTGACTGAAATCCACGAGGGATTGTGTGCAAGCCACCAAGGTCCAATGGCAATGCGAAGGAAAATCCAGAGGGCAGGCTACTACTGGCCCACACTTCTACAAGACGCAGAGGGCGTTGTGCGCTCATGCGAGAAATGCCAGAAATATGCCAATATGATTCACACACATGCAGCTCCCATGAGCGCCATCACCTCTCCTTGGCCGTTTGACTTATGGGGAATCGACATTGCAGGACCATTCCCAACAGCGGCCTATCAGAAAAAGTTTCTCATAGTCGCCGTCGACTACTTTACGAAGTGGGTGGAAGCCAAGGCGGTGGCATCTATAACCTCGGAAGCCATGGAAAAATTCCTATGGCAAAACGTCATTACCAGATTTGGAGTCCCCAACACTCTAATATCTGACAATGTCGCCCAATTCACGAGCAGGAAATTCCAAGATTTTTGCAAGGCTTGGAAAATTCATCACAAAACCACTTCGGTAGAACACCCAGCCACGAACGACCAAGTCGAGTTAGCTAACAGGATCATCATACAAGGAATCAAGAAAAGACTGGAGTCAGCTAAGGGAAGATGGGTTGATGAGCTCCCCTCAGTCCTATGGTCATACAGGACCACGGATCAAACTGCTACAAGCGAAACACCTTTCGCCTTAGCATACGGACATGAAGCAGTCATACCCGCCGAAGTAAACGTCCCGACTGAGAGGATAATCAATTATCCAAATACCAATGACGCCAACTCCAGGCTCCAAGCCTTGGATGGCTTGGAGGAGAGAAGGGAAGTAGCAGCCATCAGACAAGCTGCCTACAACCAAATGGTTAAAAGGTACCATGATTCCAAAATAAAACCCAGAACTCTCAAAACGGGAGATCTGGTGCTCAGAACGGTCGAAAACAACAGAAAGGACCCTAAACATGGCAAACTAGGGCCAAACTGGGAAGGCCCCTACAGGGTCGTAGAAGTCCTTCCCGGAAACGCCTTCAGATTGGAAACGCCCGAAGGAAAACCGCTTCTGAACGCCTGGAACATGGCAAAGCTCAAGTTCTATTTTCCTTAAACAGGCAAATCTTGTATTAGCTATAGAGCATTGACTAAATAAGGCGATGACGCCAACTGTACTCTGCTTTCATATCAATAAAGTATATTTTCTTCATTCCAACAAATAATGAAGTTGGCGCTGCTCGGGGGGACGCCCTCGGAACAACAGCGAAAAGGCCCTCGAAGGAGCCTTATGAGTATGGCACTCACTACCATGCGGACCGACCCTCCCTTGGATGACTAGTCAAAACTTAGCGTATGATACGCAAAACGCCTGAAGCGTGCCCATCGCGAGGCAGCACCTTAAGGTGCAAGACAAACATAACGATCGAATCGAAAAACACACAAGTTAAAAACACACTACAAAGCGGGAACAATCAAAGTAACTCAAAGTAAGTCAGGCGTAAAATAAACATATTGAGGGCGCCAACGCCCGAGCATTCATTGTTGGGAAATCGCCACGCATGCAAAAGCAACGGAAGCGTGTGTAAAACAAAATTTAAAACAAGCATAGCGATTTCTTTCCCAATAGATCCGCTATATGAATCTGTATCGGTGTAAGGTCAAGAATTTACCCAAGTCGATGGCTGTTCTTTGCGTTTACGAATTTGAGGAGTCCACTCCAAGTGTGCTCCCTCCACCGGTGATCCACACGAACAGTTTGGTAGATGCCTAGGTGCTAGCCACGTTTACTTCTCCAAGCAAACCGGGAGCCTTATCTACGGTGTTCTTGGATTCAAGAACACTTCTCGAAATCCAAGCTTTAGATGGCGCCTTAGATCAAGAATGGTGTTCTTGATCTCACACACAACTCAACTCACAAAACCTAAAACTATTTTAGGGTTTGCGCCACTTTCTCTCTCTAGAAAGACTAGGGTTGTGTTTTCTCTCACAAACTTTCACCAAGACTCAAAACACTTTTGGACTTGTGAACTTTTGTTGGCTAAGTCGAAATTCCCAAGGTATGAGAGTGACATGCTTAAGTCGACTTAGGCCTTCTCATATATATATATAGGTTTTAGGCTTTGATAATTATAATTAGGGTTTCCCAAAATTAAACAATTATCAAAATTATCAAAATTATCAAATCATGAGATTACAATAATATCATGATTTTAGGACTTGAATTCCTAATTATAATAATACCTTAATATTATAATTTGGATCCAAATGCAATCTTGGAGAATCAATTTGGAAGATCAAATCTTCCCAAGGAGATTCTCTCCCCATGCGCCAAGTCCCCTAGGGTTTTTAGTTGGAATTTAACAAACTATAATAACAAACCTAACAATTAGGTAGTTACAACTAATTTGTTATTTTCCAACAATATTGATTTAAGATATTACCCTAATATCTTAATTCAATCTCAAAATTCGAATTTTAGGCCTTTTATTGAATTAAAATATTACATTAATATTTAATCCAACCTAGACCAAAATTTCAACTAACCCATATATATATATTATTATTATTGAATTAAAATATTACACTAATATCTTTAATTCAATCATTTGAAATCTAGATCAAATCTATTTGAATTTCAAATCTTCAAGCCATATATTTAATTAATAAAACATTTCTATTAATTAAAATAGGCCTATAGGAGGCGCCAACCTCATCCCTATTTATCCTAATATTAGTGAATTTAATAAATCAATAATTTCCTAACTTTTAGGAAACTTATCTAATTTATTTATTCCTAATATTATAAATAGGAATATAATTATAAATAGCATAATCACATTATCTATTTAATAATTATCATCCATATATATATTTAAATTTGTCCCACAAATCTAAATATCATATATCTGTAGATATTTATTTAAGACAATATTTCCTGTCCCAGACAGTCAATTATGTCTTAAACGGTGTCACCAATGTGACCCACGAATTAACCCTAATTCGCGTCCCGAATTGGCATCTTGATCCTGCTCGTGTGTGACCCAGTAGGCCCCACGTGAAGTTGGCAGCAAGTCATCCCTATGACTTACAAGTCGAGAGCGGACTCTAGCAAGCCATCACGACTACCCAAAACACGTGAGTTATCGTTTAACGCCGAAACGACTTAACCTCAGTACCACCTTGTCCAATTCCCTTTTTGTCCTACGATATTCCGGTAATGGATTAGGCATGGGAAAGTCATCCAAAATCCATACCTCCAACTTTCTCGATTCCTTGAGTAAGTCTCAATTTCGAGTGTGGCCACACATTCCTTGGACAGACTCATCGAGGGGCCCAGTAGAATATCTCCCATCTCCATGAGGGACAAAATTCCATCTTGGTCAACCATATTCCTCAGCACGGTAATCAACCAAACCCGTACTTAGCCCTTATGGCTACCCTGCTACGGGCAACGTTAGACTAAGCCAAAGTCTGACAACTACAACGCCGGAATGATGAAGACCTCAGGTCTTGAGGGCATCGTGACAGGTGTACCAGGAGAAACTAGCTAATGACTTAAACCATGTAGGATTCTCCGGGTCAGTCCAGCAACAAGTAACTCCTTACGTAATTGCACCATGACTCTCGTGACAGCATCTAGTGCATGCATCCCTATGCACCGAGGTCATGCTGGTCTTAGTTCAATTCAAGTTCCCACTCGAATGATCGACCAGGGACAGCTTTAGATTAATTATCTTATAATTAATCATGGACTATTATCATAGTAAACATGCTAATAATGTGATAACCATTAATTTATCTCTATAGATTAATTGATATGTTCACAACATATCTATGAGGTGATTGGCCCTAGGGCATAATCTCCATCATTCATAAAGTGGCACAACAGGCCAATTGTAATCACAATTCAAAACGGCGCTTAAGCCGTAACCAAACTGAAAAAGTCTATAAATAGGCACGCAGGCCCAAGCAAGTCAACAAAGGCACGCAGGCCTAAGCAGCAGAAGGGGGATCCTCGGTCGTAGTAACGCTCTGAGCCCCCTCGGCGTTCCCATCCGTCTCATTGACAACAGCGCCGCTTGCACCAGCGCCCGCATCTGACGGAGGCGCCACCCCAGTAGGGACCGACTCCCCTGGAAAGGGAACCTCCATGTTGGGAAACCATGGGAAATCCTCGTCGCCCTGGGACTCATAACCATCCAAATCAAAGTTGTCCGGCATACGGGGCATCCTCACCATGGGATCACTACGGAACGGATCCCGGATAAGCCTCCCTTCGACGACCTTGTCGGGACATATCCCCTCGATGTTAAGGTTGGGGTTACGAAGCCTTAATTGCGCTATGGCATTCTTGAACCCAATGTAATTATAGCGCGATCCCCGCCACTTTACCTGCCGCAGAGCCAAGGAACTCAAAGCATTAAAATTTTCTTTCTCCTGCCGAAGTTCATCCTCCAAGGACGCCATCTTTTCGTTCAGCTGATTGTTCAAGTCAGTGACCTCTCGCAACCGATTTCCCCTTCGGTCGTAATCACCCTGAAGAGACTCTTGGGACGCCTTTGTCACGTTGAGCTCATCCTTCAGCTCAATGTTCTCTTGACGCGCTCTCCTGACGTCGTCGCGCGTAGCGTCTTGTTCAGACAAGAGATCCTTTCGAGAGACACTGCTGGCTAGCAATCGCATCCCCGTGGCTAGAAGAAACCTAGCCGCTTCCTCGGACGGGTCCTGAGTGTTTTCCGTGGACGCCCGAGCAAGGTCATCTCGTTTCACCGAACCCTCTTCTGACAGGGACTTGGAGAGAAACTCCAGAGCATTGAAGCCAGGCTCCTTTGGAGCCGCTGGAATCTGAGGGACTTCTATAGTGGGGCGTTGGCGTTTCTTCGGTGGCTCTCCATCCTTGGCGGTAACAGTGCTCTCTTTCCCTTTGGAGGATTGGGATGGAGGTCGCGAAGCCGCCGAAGGCTCTCGGATAACAACGCCCCCGGGTTTCCTCGTACCAACGGTAGCGATGGCGGCGGCAAATGATGTCTTCTTAGGAACAGCCACCGCTTTCCCTTTGCCTTTGTCGGCTTGACCACACCGATTCCCTATGACGTCAGCTGCATTTGCCTCGAGCACTGAAACAAAACAAAGCAAGTGTTAGGGAAACACAAAAATATAAAAGAACTTATAACGGAAGTAATAGTGACATACAACGCTTAGGGTCAAGAGGGTCTGTGGTGATCAACCGCAGGGCCCCCAAGCGCTCATCTACGGTCAGGTCCCTCCAATTACACTCAGATGGACCAAGTCGTGGTCTCCTCCAAGACAAAGGGAACATGGCACACTCATCTAAAGAGCGAACCCAGAAAGGACGCCTCGACCCAGACCCCTCAATATAGAAAAATTTGTACTGCCACGCCTTCGGATTGCTGACAGCATGATCAAGAATCAAGGGACGCCCAGGGCGCCGATAGTAGGAAATGAACAAGTTATCCACCCACCGTGGATAGAAAAAGAAGAGAAATAATCGCGCCGTCGCGCGCACACCGTCCCTCTTGTATTTGGCGACGAAGCCAAGAAGAATGTGCCAACCATTGGCACTCAATTGAATGGGGGCGACGTTCATGATCGCCAACAGATCCAAAACTGCCGGGTTAAAAGGCATCTCAATGTCACAACTCCGGAGGACATGCTCGCAAATCAAGAATCCCCTACCATCAGTATAGAGCATATTCGGACCACCTTTCAAATGACTAAGTGTCGAGATCCGACACCCAGAAGACCGTCGACGGGGCGAATTAACTATTAACTCTTCGTTAAGTTCTTGAAGGAGCTCGTCGTCATGGAGCCAACACCAGAACTCTTTAATGGTATCATTTGTTTGGTCCAGGTATGGAAGTTGCACTTTCTCGTCAAGATTCTGGCGACGCCAGTCAACGACGGGACGCGCATTCCTCATCACTTCGGCCCTATCAAGACCACAAGGCATGGTCTCGACAGCGCCTTTGACCCAGGGAACTTTAGCTAGACCCTTATTGGAAGAAAGAAACCAATCGGGGTAAGCCAAGAAATCAACCTCCTCTCCGCAAATGGTCTGCTGGGGGTTACAATCGCCTATAGACGCCCACACAAGGGCTGTGGCTTGGGGCATTGAACGTTCCTCATCCGCTGACGCCTCGTCCAGAGACAGCATCTCACGAATTTCTGTAGACGTCGAGGAAGAGGAGTCCACGGCGTCACCGCCAACCCTTTCCGTAAGAGAATCGAGCCTTGTCGGCGCTAACGGCTCAGCCGCTGACGACCCGGGAACCATCTTGTTTCCAGCAGTTGTGGAAACAGGACCAGTTCAGTACACTTCTCGGAGAATGTACCTCCACCCACCAAACAGAAAAAAAAGGGGGGGGGGGGAAAAACCCTTGGCATATTGCGATTGATCACCAGACCCAAACCAAAACAAAACGGCAAAATCTAACAAAAGGCAATAGAAGTTTTTGAAAGGAGAAAACTTACATTTGTCGAAATCCATGAATGATGGTAGATTGGCAGAAGACCCACGAAGCAAAGACCGAAGAACTTGACGAACACTGCAAAGAACACCAAGAACACAATGGGTAAGGTTGAGCAAATTCCGAAAACCCAAAAAACAAGTGGTGAGAGATAATGACGAATCACTTACCGAACAAAAGCTTCACTCGGTTGCCGAAAACAACAAACAACAACAATGGAGCAGTAGGAGGACGAATGAGGCAAACCAAATCAGAAGGGAAGAAAACACAAAAGAAGTACGGAGGAGGAAAGGTTTGTAAACTGAAAATGACAAAGTAAAGGGGAGGAAGAATAGAAATGCCGGTTTTTTCCAACTTTTCGCGAAAATCGAAGCGCTGCATTAAATGCGCCCCCTCGGTTCACGATTTGCCATCATGATGGAGGAGAAGCGAGTCGCGCGTTGACACGTGGCCACAATATCCCTGACGCTCAGATTCGAAGCGACAGCTATACATCAGCAAAGAATATGAAAGGACAAGGTGAGATGGCGTTGATGACGGTCAAAGCCTCTTGAAATGGCGTCGACACAGAGAACGCTCCACCAGCTAGAGCGCAGAGTTTGGCGCTGATGCCCATAACCCCCCAACAAATCACGGAAAGAATAATACTCAGGCCCTAGAGGGGTACCCACGGCGTCGACGCCAGTAAGCAGCATGAAGGTGACAACGCCCTCGGTAGGGACTCCACTGATGGGGACAGAGCTTCACTCCTTTTGTTGGGACTAGTGATAATAGTGTTGGAGATTGTGCCCTAGGGCCAATCATTTTATTTGATAAATATGTTGTGAACATATTATTAATTTATGGAAGATAAATTAATGTGTTCTCATATCATTCACATGTTTACTATGATAACGTCCATGATTAATTATGAGATAATTAATCTAAAATTGTCCCTGGTCGATTATTTTTGTGGGAGCAAAAATGAACTAAGACCAGCATGACCTCGGTGCATGAGATGCACGCACTAGATGCTGGGACGAGAGTCATGGTGCAATTACGTAAGGTGGTTACGAATTGCTGGACTGACCCGGAGAGTCCTGCATGGGTTTAGTCATCAGCTAGTCTCTCCTAGTACGCCTGTAGCGATGCCTTTGACCTGAGGTCAATGACTATTCCAGCGTTGCAGTTGTCAGTCTTTGGCTTAGTCTAACGCTGCCCGTAACAGGGTAGTTATACGGGCTGAGTACGGGGCTGGTTGATTGCTTTGCAGTGGAATGTGGATTGGCCAAAATGGGATTTTGTCCCTCATTAAGATGAGAGATATCTAACTGGCGCCCTCGATGAGTCTGTCCAGGAAAATGCGTGGCCACGCTGGGATTTGGGACTTACTCAAGGAATCGAGAAAGTTGAGGTTTGGATTATGGATGACATACCTGTGCCTAGTCCATGACCAAGATATCGTAGGACAAACGGATCACGTACACGGAGGTACTGAGGTTAAGTCGTTCTTCCGGTTACCGAACGATAACTCACGGATTTTGGGTAGTTGTGATGGCTTGCTAGAGTCCGCTCACAACTTGTAGGTCATGGGGATGCCCTACTGCCAACTTCACGTGGGGCCTGCTGGGTCACACACGAGCAGGAACTGATCACCATTCGAGTGGGACACGAATTAGGGTTAATTTGTGGGTCACGCGTGTGACACGATTTAAGACACAGAGGAAATGTCTGGGACATTAGGTCTGGTCTTAATTAATCTACAGATGACATATTTAGATTTGTGAGACAAATTTAAATATTAGTAATTGAATATAATTAATGAGATTAATTATAGGCAATTTAAATATTAGGAAAATAATTCTGGATAATGTTCCTAAGAGTTAGGAAATTATTGAATTATAAAATTCCTAATAAATAGGAGAGGGTGGCGCCTCTTTGGGATATTTTTGGGTTAAATAAAATTGTTTTATTTAATTCAAATAATATTTGAAATTCAAATGGAGATTTGAAATTCAAAAGATTTGGTGATATCTTTTAATATCTTTGGTGAATCAAAATTAGAGGTTTTTGATTAATTAAATTCCAAGGATATTTTGAGAGGGATTAGGCGCATGGAAGGTGGGTCCCATTGGGAGATTTGATTTCTCAATTTGATTCTCCAAAATTGCATTTTGAATTTAAATTATAATATTAAGGTAATATTATAATTATAAATTCAAGGCCTAAAATAATTATATTATCAGAATATCTTTATTTTAGGAATTTTAAAATCACCAAAACTCTTCCCTATTTATAGGGGGCAAGTCGACTTGCCCCACACACATAAGTGAAACCCTAGTTTTATTTTTCCTCTTAAGAGTTAGAGAGAGAAAAATTCCTTTGCACACACATTAGAGAATTTCGACTTTCTCTAAGAGTTAGAGAGAGAATTCGAACTTCCTCTAAAATTAGGGTTTTGGGAGAAGAATAGGCAAGAAGGAGTTCTTGTGGGGGGATTCTTCTTAGCGCCACCTCCATTGCTGAATTATCAAGAANGAAGGAGTTCTTGTGGGGGGATTCTTCTTAGCGCCACCTCTAAGTCTGAATTATCAAGAAGGAGTTTTTTTTTGAAAATTCAGAGGTCTGTAGATTGGTCCCGGAAATTCTTTTGAGAAAAGAATTTGGAGGCTAGCACATCGGTGATCAAAGAAATTGTCCGTGTGGATTACTGGCAGAGGGAGAACTCTGGGAGTGGATCCGTGGAACTCGCCCCGTACAACTATCAGTTTGAAACTCTGAGGTATNCTAGGCGTCAACGATGAAGACGTACAAGAGAACGTCTCCACGTCAATCAGGAGTCAAATAGAAGCTAGGGGGCACACGTCTCTCATTATATACGTCTTTGGCACAATCTTAACTGCCAAATCAGTTAAGATTACGATCAGTTAAGGTTTCCCTTAGCATCTATGCCAGGTCAGCCGAATTAGTTAAGATCACAATCAGATATGGAGCCAAATCCGGATCCTATCAGATTATCCTCAACCAGTATAAAAGGGAAGCCCAAAACACTGGAAAAAGGTACGCACTATTGCTATTTTACACACGTTATTGCTCTCAGGCTTTTACTGACTTAAGCATCGGAGGTGAATCGCAGGGAAACCCCTGTGTGTTCATTAACTTGCAGGCGACTTTTGACCCAGAGTTGCTTCATCGAACCAGGTAATGCCCTCCGGCCAAAACCAGGTTCATCAGTTTCATTTTTTGATTTATTCACCATAATAACATACAAATTTCTTTTAAAGATGGTTATAGGAAAAATTCTAATAAAATAAAATCTGAAAAACTATAACCAAAATCATGCTCTGATACCAATTGTAAAATAAAACTTTGAAACTCAGGATCTTGATGAGTAGAAGAAAATTTACCTTGGTCCATGACTTTTAAAAGCTTGAAGAGAGTTTTTCCCTCTACCATTCTCCTTTCAATGTTGTTTGATGGTTGAGAACTTGCGCCTTATCCACACAAGTCAAGTGATTGCCACTCATTTCTATTTCTGAAGGAAGAGAGAAGGGTTTATTAAATACCATCAGGTTTAATGCTTCTTAAGCCCAACTACTATCAACTTGGGCCTTCTCTTAATAGATCTGGTCCATAAGTGATATAGGTCACCTTGAGGAATTATTAAAATAATCCAGCATCTCATGGAGTCTCGAAGGAGATGGAAGGGATAAGAAAAGAAGCAAGTGTTATGTGAATGTGAGTTTTGGAGGTATGTATGAGGAAGTGAAGTCAAGCAACTTGGAAGAAAAGCCAAACTTAATCAAAACTTAAGGCCTAAGTGATGTGTCGAGCTCCTTGAAATGGTGAGGCAATGTGTCACTTGAGCTTCATGTAGGGTGACATGTGAGTGTGTGTATGATATTTGTTTTTGTGAAAATTATGGTTTGGTCCCTAAAACTTCTTAGATTATTATTTTATTTGGTGGTCCTTTTTTATTTATATTAATGGGGGCTCAAATATAATTTGTTTTCCCTTCAATATTATTAGGTTACAAATTAGTCCTCAAGTAATTTATTTCCCTTCCAAAGTTATTACCACTTTAATCCTCAAGGTTTTACACCTATTTCAATTAGATACCCAAAGTATCTCATTTCATTTCAAGATTCTAAATATTAATATGGCAAAAGACCTGTTGGTACCTTTAACGTTTAGGGTCAGTTTCAGTTATGCCCCCGGCGTTTGTTTTGTGTTAGTTATGCCCTCAACGTTTCACATTGTTGTCAATTATACCCTAACCTCAATTATTTTTGGAGCCAAAGTCCTTTTTTGGTCCCTCAAGTTTGCTCAAAGTTTCGTTTAGGTTCCTCAAGTCTCCGGCAAACTTTTCGGCGAGATACACAGTGACTCCGACGAATACGAAAACTCCTAATCCAAGGGTTTTTGACCTCCTGAGTTCAATGACGACCTCCATTTTGCAAAAAAAAATGACTGGCAAGTCGCCAAAAAATTACATAGTCGTCGAAAAATTTACACAATCGCTGAAAATCACATTTCCAGTCATTTGTTCGCAAAATGCAAACCGCCATTGAACTTAGGATGTCAAAAAACCTGAGATTAGGAGTTTTCATAGTCGCTGCGGCCGCCGTGTATCTCGCCGGAAAGTTCGCTGGAGACTTGAGGGACCAAAAAGGAACTTTGAGCAAACTTGAGGGACCAAAATAGGACTTTGGCCCAAAAAAAATAGAGGTTAGGGTATAATTGACAACAATGTGAAACGTTGGGGGCATAACTGACACAAAACAAACGTTGACGGCATAACTGAAACTGACTCTAAACGTTAGGGGCACAAACGGGTCTTTTGCCTATTAATATTTCTTTTCTCATGAGTTTTGCCTTCATTCTCTCCTACTAAGGTGCGTCTAAGTCGGGAAATTACATACTATTTGAGCCAAACATGGAAAAAAGTTCGGGTTCGGCCCGAATAATATTCGGACTTGTTTTCATTTGGATTTTTGTTTTCGAGCCCATACTGAGTATTTGTCGAGCTGGGCCATTTCGCCTAGGTGGGCTTTAAGGCCCATGATCAGGTCTAGAGGAGTAGAGGAGATGGTCATAGAGTTAAAGAGAAAGAGAAAATAAGATGATCAGAGGGATGATAATGAATATATTATCTTTTGGGTACCCTAAGATATCCATCAATTAAAAATAGGGTAAAATGCAGTTTGGTGCACTGTGGTTAGGACCGAATCCACTTTGGTACCCTGAAAGAAAAAATTTGACACCTTGCTACCCTGAGGTTTGCGCTGTTAGCACTTTGGTACCCATATGGTTATTTTCTGTCAAGATTTAACAAAAGGTGTTGACGTGGCTCAATCTTAGCCGTCGATTTCTACTACATTTTATCCATTAATTTCTATTGCTGCTTAAATCATATTTCACTCTTCAATAAGATTTCTTTTGTGCGTTTAGGTCCTCTCCCTTTGGTAAAACGAATCAAAACACAACAAACTAAAAGAATTGATGGAGTTTTCCACAATTTCATTTCAAGAACTAGGGAGTTATTAAAAAGGAAATTGTAGAAAGATCGTTAGAGTTTTAAAGATAAAATATTATAGTTAGATCATCATATTTTGCTATCATAACTTGCTGAATAACTTGCATTCAAAAATTATAGTTTTATTATAATTCCATAAAAAATAAATATTTCAGTAATTTATTAAATTATTTAGTGAAACTAAATATTAATTATTTAATTGTAAATTAAATAATGGGAATATTCTTCAAATTATTCAAGTTTACTTTCAAAATTTCATTTAAGTAGTTGTATTTGAATATAAGTATGACTAAATTGCATTTATTTTCCAGATTTAGGAAAGAGCAATTATTCCCTTTTTTCAAATTTTGAAAATTATATTTTTACCCCAAAAAGTTTTTGTAATTTTTTTTTAGTCCTCAGATATCATGATCTAGGCACCTTTTTGTAAATTTTGAAACTATTTGGGGGTATTATGTAAGTTTTGAAAAATTTGTAAATTTTGTCTTCTCACCATCGAACACCACAGCTTTAGGACTAAACTGTATTTTATTTTCCAGATTTAAGACTAATCTGCAATTTTATTCTTTTTCCAATATTTCATGATTACATTTTGATCCTAAAATTTTGTGATAATTTTTATTTTAATCCTAAAATATTATGATCTAGGGACGTTTTTAAAAATTTTGAAACTATTTTAGGGAATTTTGTAATTTTTGCAAAAGTGCTAATAATTTTCCGTTAAATCTTGACAGAAAATAACCACATGGTACCAAAGTGCTAATGGCGCAAACCTCAGGGTACCAAAGTATCAAATTTTGTCGTTCAGGGTACCAAAATATATTCGGTCCTAATCACAGAGTACCAAAGTGTATTTTACCCTTAAAAATATATGATATTTACGAATATCACATATTGGGTGCGATTTCGGATAATAAATTTTAGGCTTAAGTGCACTTTTGGTCCCATAACTATGACAAAGGTTTCATTTCGGTCCCATAACTTTTTTTGTTGCAATTTTGGTCCCATAAATATGACAAAGGTTTCATTTTGGTCCCATAACTTTTTTTGTTACAATTTTGGTCCCATAACTATGACAAAGGTTTCATTTTCGTCCCATAACTTTTTTTGTTGCAATTTTGGTCCCATAACTTCTCAAAAGGTTCCACCGTTAGTCCCTTGGTGAATTCCATCCATATTTAGCCGTTAAGTATGACGTGACATAGTAACTAGGATCATGATGTGGCAAAATAAGATGAAGTGGACTGAAATAGGAACTATAAGTTGGGAATTCTAGGCGCCTAACGCAGCGGAAGCAAATATAAAATTAAAATAAAAACGCGCCAAGTCCTAAAATTTTCGAACGGATCCGCTAGTAGAATTTAAAACTTTTAAGATAGTGGTATACCTCACGAGTTTCAATCGGTTGGTTGAACAAGGCGTTTCCAAGGAGCCCACTCCCAGAGTTCTCCCTCTGCCAGTAATCCA